>APFE030306349.1:0-23746 GCA_000404065.3 Pinus taeda
TAGACCAAATTGAAAATGGTGTTTTCATTTTTCAAGATAAATATGTAGAAGCAGCGTTGAAGAGATTTAACATTCAGAACAGCAAGGCAGCTGTGACTCCAACTGTAATGGGGTTGAAATTGACAAAAGAAGACAACAGCAAGGATTTTAATCCAAAATTGTACAAGAGCATAGTTGGCAGCCTTATGTACTTGACTGCAAATAGGCCAGACATTATGCACTCTGTGAGTTTAATCTCCAGATTTATGGAAAGACCGAAAGAGACTCATTGGCAGGAAGCCAAGAGGATTCTAAGGTATGTAAATGGAACGAAGGGGTTTGGTATTTTATACTCCTCTTCTGAAAGTTTCATGTTGACAGGTTACATGGACAGTGATTGGGTTGGAAGTGTTGATGATAGGAAAAGCACATCAGGATATGTGTTTCATATGGGATCGAGAGCCATCTCATGGGCTTCCAAGAAGCAACCAGTTGTGGCTTTGTCAACAGCAGAGGCAGAGTATGTGGCAGCAACAACAACAACATGCCAAGTAGTGTGGTTGAGAAGAGTTCTCAGAGATTTGTGTCATGAACAGGAAAATGACACAACCATTTACTGTGACAATAGCTCAACAATAGCATTGTCTAAAAACTCTATTTTTCATAAAAGAACAAAGCACATAGATACCAAATTTCACTTCATACGTGAATTGGTTAACAATGGTGAAATTGTTTTGCAGCACTGCAGAACAGAGGATCAGCTGGCTGACATTTTGACAAAACCATTGCCAAAGAAAGGTTTTGATTATTTCAGGAAATGCCTGGGTATGCAGCAGTTGAAATTAAGGGGGAGTGTTGGAATTTAATTCCAACTGCATCACATTAATGCGGAACAAAATCTGATCTTCAGCAATTAATTTCAGATTCTTCGATGCCGTAAAAGTTCCCTGATATTTTGCAGAATTAAATCCCCTGCAGACAGTCGTTTTACTTTTGCTGTAAAAGTCATCACCGCCTCACCGCCTCTTCTGCAATAAATATGCAGATAATTATCAGCAGATATTTTGTTTAGTTTATTGTTTAATCAGATTTTTATCTTCCTATAAATGTAACGAACAACAGTTCTGTTTTCAAAATGAGTGTAAGCAGAAAAGAACAACAGTTCTGTTTTCTGTAATTTCTGAACAACAGTTCTGTTTTTCTGTCTGAGTTTTAGAACAGCAGTTCTGTTTTTTTTAGTGAAGGTTAGAAGAACGAGTGTCTCTTCTGTAATTGCACAGCAGTGCTGAACCTGCGATTTTCTGAGATAGAAAATCGATTTCTGGAGCTGAAGCGTTCCTATTTTGTAACAGCTAAGTTTTTATATCAGCTTGCTTATTGTTCATAAATACAAGTTTACAGTTCATCAGTTTACTGTTTTTTGCTGATATTCAGTTACTGTTACACAGAGTGTTAAAACACTTTGATTTTACTCTAAGTAATTTTGATGCCCATAAAATGACTTAGCGTCAAAATCGCATTGCTAAAACACCGTAAGTCGAAAATAGTTTTGCGTCAAAAAAACATTGTTGCTGAAACACCACGTTCAGCAACTGATGAAATTTTTACGTTGCTGAAACACCAGTTTCAGCAAAGCGATTTTTTTTTCTGTTTTCGCTGTGTAAAAACAGAGCATTGTTCTGTTCTGTTATTTTTGTTCGGAATGCCCAGAAATTCCCAACATGGTATCAGAGCGTTGTTCTCTGGTCTTTTGTGTTTGAAATCACTATAAAATTCCAACATTTTTAAGTGATCTATCTTGAAGATTTATAAATTTGGAACTTTATTTCATTGGTTTATTACAATTGATCTAAATATGAATTGAGCGCTAGTGCACTGAAGGGAATATTGGGAAGATCCTGGTTTTGCAGGGTGAAGTAGGCCTACCCTGCATCAAGTGGTATCAGAGCGGGAACTATTTTCTTTGAAGGTTCGAGTGTTTTTTTGTTAATTGCATGTGATGATTTTTGGGACTGATGAATATTGATTTACAGGAATAGTGAAGAAATCTCAGCGGAAGGAAGGAGAAGTGAAAGTGGCAGAACCTAAAGATTCAACAGAGGTTGAATAAAGTTGCAGAAGGGAGAAGCCTACAGGAGCAGTAGAGGATGCTCAAAAGGTTCGAGCTGAGGACCAATTATTACCAAAAGACCAGATCCGGAGGGAAGGATTGGTGAGGTAAGTGGCAGCGAGAGAGCTTGTTGTGGCAGAGGCTTCATACAACGCATAGCTGAAGAACTTTTGGCGATGGAGAAGACTACTAAAAGTCATAAAGGAGAAAGCAGAGGTTCAAAAAGAAGCCACAAAGATGAGATGACTGCAGGAGTTCGAGAAAGAAAGATTGCATAATTAAAGGCACAGTTACAGGTACTGGAAGAACGGCTGCAAGAGCAGGAAAAGCAGAAAGGAAAATGGCTCTTTCCACTGAAAGGAAAGAAAGTTATTTGGCGACAATTGCAGAGGAGGTTGAAGCAAATTCTGATTGCCTTGGTGAGAAAGGGACTTAGAATTCTTGTGCCAGAGATGAAATTTGAAGATTCCACATGCAAATTGGTTCAAAGGAAACTGTTGAAGGAAGTAGTGAGGACTAAAAAGACTTGCAATTTAAAAACTGATGAGTTGTGTATGCTTGCAGGTGATGTGATTACAGGTGTTGAGGAGGATGTGCCATCTTATGAAATTGTTACAGCACAAGAGGAAGTTCTTGTGGAAGTGAATCAGTCTGAAGCGCAGATAAGGGAGGTAACAGTTGATACTGTTGAACATTTTGTGCAAACTGAGAGTTATATGCAGGTGATGAGATGGTAACAACAGAAAGCTGGGATTGTGAAAGTATTGAAGATTGTACAAAAATCTTTTCAAAGGAGATGACAGATTTATGGTAGGAGTTAAATGTTCTGGAGAAGAGACTAGAAGTACAGAGGATAAGAATTCAGAATATAAAGGCAGAGATGAATGAAGATAAAGAGGTTTATGAACCAGAATATAAATGCATTCTCGGAAAGGATGATGTTGAGGATAGATTGAGTGATAATCTCAAGAATGATTGGGATGAGTATACTGAAATGCTGGCAGACGGAAGTAAGGCAGTGATGCCTTATGATTTTTATTCTAACAATTGGTTTGTGAATACAGGTGTAAATGAAGAAGCTGGAGAAAGTCTGCTAGACAAAGAAATTAAAATGATGATGCGGAGGATGATGAAGGAGTCCTCGAAGAGACCAGCACCAGTAAAGCAAAAGAGGAGAAACAGCGAAAAGAAGACAACAGAAGATTGCAAAAGTGCAGCCAGTGGAGCGATGCAGCATAAGGTGTGGAGACCTAGAGAAGAACAACAGACAAAAGCAACGGCAAATGGAAACTTGCAGCACAAAGTATGGGATCCAGAGACATGATGAGGAGATCATGATTAATTTTAAGGTTGGGTGTATGATGCAGGAGCATCAAGACCCTTTTCATATGTAAATATGGAACAAAAAGGGGGGTGTGATTATTTTGAATATTTTGTTATTTTTAATAAAATAGGGAGTGTTTTTAGGCATAAAAGCAATAGATGGGGATAAGGAAGGCTTTTCTATTTTAGAACAGGGAAAAAGATGGGAAAAAGCCTCAAGATGCTTTTTACCCTGTGTATGCATTGCATGTGGACAATTAGAGCTTTTAGTTGGGTGATTCTAGATCATGCTTAGTTTTTATAAATTAGGAATGCTGAGGCATTGAGGAGAAGAGGGAGATAGAGTGTGAGAGGTTTCTGGTTGGAAGCCTTCGGGCAATTTGTAAAGGCCATGAACATTGAAGATCTGGCCACAAGGAAAGGTTGTAAGTATTTATTGCTATTGTTAATGTAAAAACAGTGTGTTAATGTAAAAACGTGTTGAGTAGTCATGATATTGTGTGTTGAAGATTGGAAACGCCTTGTTACTCCGGATTGATGCGTTACTAATTATTGGAACAGTTGGTTCGTTTCTTCTTATTGTTAATACATATTTCTGCCGCCTTGATTCTAGTTATTACAGTCATAGCAATAATTTGTTGGCACAAAGTGATTACAATTTTCCTTTCTAGTTCCTTTGAGGTTGAATAATGATAATTCTATTGTGAAATGGGCGGAGAATTAATGTAATTCTTATGCAATCGTGGTTCAACTATAATGGGTAGAATCGCTGTGGGGTTTTATTGAATGGACAGCGGAATTGTATTGATACAAATCGCGGAATCATTGAACGTTAACCTGAAACCTGTGTGTAATTATGTTGAGGGCGCACTATAAGCATGTTTGGAGGCCGGGATTGTTGTCCATTAATTGAAACTAACCTGGTTCGTTGAGAATTATGGTGCATGTTCTGTTTGCTGAGCGGTTCTTAACCTTCCAAATCGATAATCATTGACCTGTTTGTATGCGTGGAAAAGGGTTTCCGCGTACATATATAACACTGTGTATTAATCAACTGTTGTATAGGCCTGGGGTTTCATTACTCCTTTGATTGAAGATACAAATATATGTATGGTTGCTTGTGCATGGTGTTCGTAGAATTAACATACATATAACCATGGATTTCATCCGGTTGCTGTCATTATATTCTCCTGGTAAGGTTGAATGGGCGATAGTTGTGAACCTTAGAAACTGTGTATTAAATGTTTGGAAGGTATTCTCCAGATAGTAGTTTTAAGGTGGATTCTCCAACCGACGGTCGATTTCTTGTTTCATTTTTTATTATAAACCAGAACTGGATGGGCGCGGCGAGAGGTTAATAACCAATAGAGCTCAGAATTGCCGCATGGTCTGTTGATTAAATTTGGAAGTTGCGGTGCACATAATTTATATCGACACCAACCATATAAAGTGCAGTTAGGTGGGTTCTGATAATGGCAGTTTTGTTGAATATGTGTTGCAGGAGCGCGTGGTCGCATTAAGGTTTTTTTAAGTGATCTATCATGAAGATTTATAAATTTGGAACTTTATTTCATTGGGTTATTACAATTGATCTAACCATGAATTGAGCGCTAGTTCATTGAAGGGAATATTCGAAAGATCCTGGTTTTGCAGGGTGAAGTAGGCCTGCCATGTATCATTTCAACATTTGATAGATCAAGAGTTAAGATGAATTCACATTTTTGCTGGAAATTGATATGAAATTTACCAAGTATCATATAGTCTAAAGAGTACTATAAAAAATGATATTTCAATAGTTACTTGAGGAATAAATTGAAGAAATAAAATAAAAATATTCAATAATAATAAAAGTTAATGGTAAGAAAATAACAAGATCTCTATCAGAAATTTTATTGATATTATAAAGTGATATTCTCAGTTTCTATTCTTCATATTCCTTATAGACACAACCACTAAATTTTTGAACTTCTCACAAATATTCTTCCTGGCTCCGTTGACTTTTCTATTTAAGTGCTCTTCCTTAGTTATTTCCTCAAAAAATATTTCTTTCTCTAATTTCTACCCCATCTTAAAATTCATTATTATCTCCCTTCGGCTTAATAATCCTTTAGATTTTCATAAGATTATTCAAACTTTTATGGTATTAATTTATGGAGGTTCCAATTTCTAAAAATCATTCATATAATTTCATTTCTTCAATTTAATTTTAATTATCTACAAATTATCACTTTCTTGTTCCATAATTTTTATATTTAACCTATTCATTTAAATAAAAAATAAAGTCAAATAATGATAAATATAATTATACGTCCCATTTGTTTAAATAGTTTATATATTTTAATTCCAAAAATATTTTTAGATATACTTATATGTCCCATTTTCGAATTTGGTTCATATTTTTTAATATCTTAGTTTCTATTAATCTCCTTATTTCTTAATTCAAGAATTTTTTTCCAATTATCTCCTCCCTTCTACATTTAATCACATTCACATTAAGTAGCTAATTTTCTAGTCTTCTTTGTCAAACCTTGGTCCATAATGAACCAATCTCATTGACTAATTTACTAACTTTTTGGTTAAATATGATAAAATTCAATATTATTTCGAATACCTAATCTAAAAGGTTACTATAAAAGACAATCCAGCCCCAATTTACTCTCATGGCTTTTTTTTGGTCCCTCCTGATGGATACAGTGCCCATCGGAAACGTAAATCCTTTCGGAAAATCTATAACAAATTTTCATTATATAAAGTATTGAGTAATACCATGTTTAGTAGGAGATTGTTATTTAGTTCCCCAATATGGCTGGGATTCATTATATAAAGTATCGAATAATACCATGTTTTGTAGGAGATCGTTATTTAGTTCCCAGATATGCCTGAGATGTTATCTCAGTTAAATATATTAATAGCTTAAGATAATCAATATATGAAATTGTAAGATCTTAAGATAATCAATCTATATGATACTATGAGATGATAATAATATATGAATAATTGTGTTGCAATATTTCTAAGAATAGTCTTGCAGAGCTCCTTCCTTTCTGTTTTGTACTGGATAATGAAGTGATTTGATATGTTTGTTTAGAGATCAGAAAAATGTATGCTGTGGTGAGGAAACTAGGATCTCCCTTTAATGGTTGTTCTTTCCTGTTTTAAATAACATCTGGAGAATGAAGTAGGTTGACGTAGGTTGATGTGTTTGTTTAAGGTTGTAAAAGAATGTTATGAGCTGTCTATCTAGATGGTCCCTAAAGCTATTGTTGTTTCTTGTACAATTCTCTATATCATATAAATATATGTAGGTCATAAATATGATTGGACTCCTATCTTTACAATAATGCTATAATTACATAATTAGATTAGGTTCGTATGTGTTAAAGATAGTTAACATATTCTCTTCACCTCTCTTTAAGTTTGGAATAAACTGGGTCTTACAACAACTCAAAGACCTCTTTATAAGCCTCGTTAACCTATAATATTAAAGTTGAAGTGTTTTATGTGTATTCTGTTTACTTTCATTGTATCAAAGCAGGCGCGAGAGCTCTTCTATTTTTTATTTATTGAGAGTTATTTGTCTTTCGAACCTTCGTTAAATTGATTGCGTGTTACGTTATGAGGAGCAGAACAACGTGGAAGGTCGAAAGAGGTTTGGGTTAATGCTATTTTAATAACATATCCAATCTGACAATGTTGGTAGGTAATGTTGGTAGGTCAATTTCCTTAGAGGGCCATGAATGAGGAATGCGATGTGATAGTGTTGGGAACTAGTACGAAGGAATGCAACCTCAGCAGTCTCCAATTTTGCTCGGTCAATTTCCTTAGAGGGCCATGAATGAGGAATGCGATGTGATAGTGTTGGGAACTGGTACGAAAGAATGCATCCTCAGCGGTCTCCTTTATGTGGATTCGCTGAAGGTGTTTCACGTGGAAATAAATGATTACAATGGAGGAGAATATACTTCCCTTGATCTCTTACGCCTTTGCAATAAGTTCTGATTATGCAACCGGAATCGAGATCTGCTTGAACAAATCATATTTTCACTACTATTCTGTCAATACAGACATCCTTTCAGCTATTTACACATTTTTTCCCTCGGCAAAATATCCCCGGGAATGTGGCATTAAATATCTTCGTTATTTTCTTAAACCAAATGATTATCATATAGGAGACTGTAAATGGCTGATGAAAAAGTTGAAAAGAAAATTAACTTATGGCCTTACAATTCTTTATCTTTAGGGAGCAAAATGATACTTGTCAAAGTAGTGCTGGAAATCATTGTTGTTTATTGCTTATCTTGGCTACTCTACCACTCTCAATGCCACTAGACAATTGATTTTCAGATTTTTATGGACAGGAAAAATAACAAGAAAGGTTTACTACTTGCCAACTTGAAATCTCTATCTATTCTAAACACCTTGGAGGATGGGGATTCAAAAATCTTCTTTCTTTACCAAAATCGTATTTCTAAAAAAATTTGTGGAGAGTCTTGTTTGGTAAGCGATTATGGAGTCACATTATAGAAATAAAATATTTAAAACAAAATCTAGTGTGGATTGGATCAGAAAAAATGCAAATTTTTTTATTAAAGGAGGCTCTATCATTTGGAAAGCCCTCACTGCATCCTTCCCCTTTCCCTTTAGCTGGCACGGGATGACTGACAGGTTATCCTAAGCAAGGACCCCTTTAATGGAGTGGATAGAGTCTATAAGTTCTCTCCTTAATTAATCACTATTCTCAACTCAAAAGGTTTGGTCCACCTCCATGACATTAAATAACTAGATTCTTCTAGGTAGGCTATCTTCAACTGGATTGCAATTCCTCGCTATCTTCAACATAGTTGGGACTCGATTGTAACCTGGCCGAGGAATTGAGTAAATTTATATCATAGATAAATTTAAATGGAGTTAGACTTAGCAGCTCAAAGGAGCATCTAATATGGAGCTGGGAAACTTCCTCTTTGGAAGTAAAAGCCCACCTACAATATGAAGCTATAGTACACCTAGAAGTAGAATCAAATAAAAAAGGGTGGAACAAGTATATATGGAAATGACACATCCCACCAAAATTAAAGTGTTTCACTTAGCTGGCCCTCCATAATTTTTTTTTGACTTGCAAGAACCTTCAAAAAAGAGGTTTTATTGGACCAAACTGTTGTACTCTGTACTTTGGGAGACAACATGAAGAAATTGTAGACCACTTGTTCACAAATTGCTATATTGCACAGAGAATCTCAGACACTATTTTCAAGACCATGGGCATTAGCACTTACATCCTTTGAGGAATCTCTTTTATTCTGGGCCATGAATTAAAAAATCCTAGGTCCTCTGCCCATCTTTGTGGCTTGGGGCATTTGGCTCCTCTAAAATCTAAAATAGAATCATCTTTAGAGATGAAAGAGATTACCCACGTTCTTAATCTTACTGGATAGTTTCACATTTCAGAGAACATATCCATGAGCCCCCCATAAAGGGACCTAGAAGACATAATTTTCCAGTGATCCCACCAAATGCTTCTATTGGCTTCTTCAAGGGGACTGCAAAAGGGAATCTGTGCAGAGGAGGGGGACTGGTCAAACTATATGTGAACATATCCATCCACTATAAAATTGGTATTGGACCTAGAACAAACACCAACTAAACTCTCATAGCTGCTCAAACTCTCATGACAACTTCAAAGCACATAAACATAAAAAATATCGTGATCTTGGGGTATACAAATGCTTAATTTATTGGCTGACACATGCAACAAAGTCAGAAATATTAAATTTGCCCCCATGGAAACAAAAAATTGTAGAAATTAGAGGACACTTCTAGGATATCTGTTTCTAATATACCTACAAGGAATTCAACAAATGCCCTGATAGGTTATCAAAAAATGCTCTATCACTAGAGCTTTGGACACATTATAATTGAAAATATGTTAGGTAGTCAGATTCTTAATTGCTTCCACACAACTCTAGAGCATATAGACCACCTCTCATTGTTCCAATAAGTGTTCCAACAAATATGCTACCTAAAAAATAATGCAAAAATATAGTCAACAATTCTCTTTTTAAGTCTTTCTACATTATTAGAGTCTACGACTCATTAATATTTGATGTAATTTGTAATGATGCATTTTCTATATTATTTATGTTCTTCACATGTAGACACTATAAAAATTTTGAACAACAAAATATAGAACTTTAAAGCCCTCCACAAACTACTAATGATGTATTTTATGCATAATTATTGTGTTGTCGTCAATCTTATAGAGAAATATTAGTAATATAATTTTTTATTTTTTTATTCATAAGAATAACCAAAAAATAGTTTTTTCAATGGAAAAAAAAAAGGCCCTCTTGCCCATCTCTTGAATCTAGTAGAGAATACAATGTTGATATGATACGTAAGTTTATGTAGGTTGGTATGATTCATTTTTAATAGTGATGTTACAAAATATTTGTAATCTAAGGTTGTGGAAGACAGTTCTGTGGTTGTGGAAGACAGTTCTGTATATAATATAAGGAAAGATATGCAAAGTGCCAGCGACTGATATGGGAGCCTTAAACTTTTATGGGAATATTTCAAAAGAATTGGGTTTGAAAGGAATGATCTACCAACACACAACATGGAATTAGACCAGAGTAAGAATAAAAGAACTCATTCTAAAATATGGATTAGAGGACAATAATATAGATTTCAATGTCCATCCGTTAGCACTTCAACAATTATTATTAATATGAGCTTGCACCACCAGAGACAATAAAAAAAATTAAGTATGAAGAATCAACCAATTTAGTCAATATCGAAAATCCTTCTCACGATCATAATGATGTCAGTGAAGAACCTCTTAAAACTGTTTGAATACTTAAGACGTTTAATATGTATAGTTGTTGATTTAGCGCAAGAGTTGGACTTCCCAAGATCTATGATTTGGGAGTTTATGAGTTATTGGGGAATTCAACTTAGGAGCTATAAATTGATGAGGTCAACCTCATTGAAGAACTATTTTTAAAAAATGTTTAATTATATTACATATATGTTTATTTTCAAATATGTAAACAATTACATGGATAGGTCATTGTTGTAGTAAGCTTTAATAAAGAAGGGAGGATACTTCTATTAAACTTCTTTAATAAATATATGTTTAACCCTATAGAGATGTAATGTAAATACTTCAAATTTTTTTGGATTGTAACTGTAATGTTTTTATAAATAGTATATTAATTTTTTAAATATTTATTATATTAAAAGAAATATTTGAAATAAAAAAATATTTTTTTCATAATATATTTACATTAAAAATAATAATTTTTTTAACTAAAAAATATTATTTATTTTAAATTAAATATATAAAAATAAACCACCTAAAAAAATTATTTTTAATCACTAACTCTTAATAAAGAATAATACTCAGCTACTATGTTTTTTTAACATCATGAAATTTTAACTAATTTTTACATTTACACTTGTTTAATCTTCAATTGAATTCGCAAGTAAAGTAAGAGAACACTAATGGAATTCAAAAGAAAATTTATTAAGTTATTAAAATTAATTTCAATTCGCATCAATTTTAAAGGTAAAGTAAGAGAACACTAATGGAATTCAAAAGAACATTTATTAAGTTATTAAAATTATTTCAATCCGCAATCAATTTTAAAAATTGGTTAAATTATAGATTATAAGATATAATTAATTTTTATAATTAAATTTATATTAAATTTTAAATTTTTTTTGAAGTGAAGACGTTTTTTTATTGTGTAGAATTTGGATAAATGATTTGTATTTTAAAGAATTTTATCTTTATCAACATTTGATACATTAGGAGTTAGGATTCAATCCATGTTATTGCTAGTGGTTAACGATGGTATTAAATCATCATCATCGTGTTTTAGATGGATTTCATCATATGAAATTTACTAAGTATCATATATAATAAAGAGAATACTATGAAGAATGACATTTCAATAGTTACATGAATAAATTGAAGAAATAAAATAACAATGTTCAATAATGAAGAAAGTTAATGGCACAAAAATAACAGGGTTTGTATAAAGATAATAGAGATGCCACAAAATTTTGAACCTTTTATAGAATTTATATGTCAGACTATTCAAACCTTTAACTCAAAATATTACCGTAAGGCCATGCATTTCTTCTCTCTCTTTCCCATATTAATATTGTTTTTCTCCAATTTCAATTTTTTTTTGGAATTCATGAATCCTTGGAAAGGACCCAACTTATGAAATAGATAGAAGATGACCAACTTAATAAATACTTATAGAAATTTAGGAAATATTAACCAATGAAAATTCTAAAACATAAAGGTGCAGCTGAGTGATGTGTAAACTTCCATTGATATTCTACTGGAATAGCTCATCAAAACATATCTCATAATATTTTCCTGTCTTTCACTATAATTATACATAAAATCGTAGACTCAATATTTGTTACTTTAACATGAAATGACCAAAATATGTTAAAAATTTGAAATGAAGGAGACCATTTATGATACACCATCCATAATATGAACACAATATGTACCCTATGAAAGTTTGATATGGGAAAAACCTAACTAGAAGGTGGATCCTATGCGTTGTGATTTTTTCTCAATTATGAAATAAGAGCATTATTTTAATCTTCTCTATTACATGGGAATTAATGGATAGAAAATACATTAGGGGAAGAAAAACAAGAAAAAAAATGTAACTGAGGAAACAAAAGATCATTGTGGGAAGGTTAACAAAATGAGTTATAATTCCATCCTCATGAGTATTGATACAATAATAAGATGGTTGTGATGGTTGTATCCAATCCAACTAATCATTCAATAATTTTCCTTTCTACATTAATCCTCTATTACATATACATTCACATATCTATTTAATGTCTAATGTCTAATCTATGATGACTATTAAAAGGGCCTGAAAGGCCTTCCAACATCTCTCCCACCATAAAATCCTTGCTTATTATAAGAAATTGTAAAACAACAACATGGGTCTCTACAAGAGTAGAAGTATTCTTATTTTGTGTCAACCATGCATAGTGGTAAGCATAGGTAACTCCTTGCTTATTCTAAGAAATTGTAGAACAACAACATGGGTCTCTACTAGAGTAGAAGTATTCTTATTATGTGTCAACCATGCATAGTGGTAAGCATAGGTAAATTAGACCAAATAGCCACTACATAGGAAGGTACATGTATAAAAAGTTTTACTATGACTTATTATTCTTTAGCCTCCATCTTTGATCAAGTAACTACCTTTGTAGTTAGTGAGTCTCTAGTGCTCAGTTACTCTGCCTAATAATTGTTCTCTTGAGTATCTTGTTACACAATCATGCCTTTGTATTGGCGGTTCTCTCATTTTGTGCTCATCATACCCCTGCATGAAACCATAAGGTCGAGCCACATGATTTTTTCAACCGACCATTTCTCTACTTTTTGGCTTGTACCGTTACAACCCAAGAAATTATTCTACTACTCTCATATTAGCCAGATTAATTAGTTCAGTTGCTTTTGTGTAATCCTCTTGTCCTTTAATCACATTGTGTTTGTTTCCATATTGTGCCTCTTCCTTAAAGGGTTGGTCAGTGATAAATGCCTTCATTAGTTCCTTCGTTCCATAAAGAAACATATTATGTTTCTTTTATATTGTCAATCACAACTTCTTTCAAGGCCTTGGCAAAGTGGTAGTCTAGAATTTAAATTTACATAAAGGATACCTTATTTTTAAATTACCATGGATATTTTTATAGATAGATCATAACAATAGATATGATAAAATTAAATTTAAATTTGTACTATGAAGGTTAAATTTCTTTAGATTCCAAATTTGTTAATTATCTATATGTTATTTATGCATGAAAAAAAAAATGTAGAAAATAGAGACAACAAAATACATTCACATGCCAACTACAATGAACACAATGATATGCTCTAGGAAACACCTATCGAAGAAAATACAAATCAAAGGTGAGGTTTCTCTATTCCCTTTTTCCTAGAATGGAAATTATGAAAGTATAAAGGAGAAGAGAGACTCTATGGAGTCACCTAAGAGTTGTATTGAGCTTCGTCACTAGCATCTATAACATGATACATCCACCTTGGTGGGTATGACATGTTGGCATGTGTTCATTTATAAACACAAACCTTTACAAGATTAACTCAAACAATTTAATGATGCTTCACTTTACAATGAAATATATGGTTCTTGTTGTAGCTTCCATTAACTTTACTATATTGTTTTCAATGAATTGTCAAATACTATGTTCTGCTATCGATGTTTTCATTAGTGTTAATCATTTCCTAGAATTTTTTGCTTTATTTTTTTAGAATTTTGTTTACTGTGTGAATAAGATGGCCATTATAACTTTTTTACATGTTACATAGATTTTTGATCATTATAAAATTCTTTTTTTATATGTTTAAATATTTAATATCTTCGATTTGATATGTCCAATATAATTATGTTTCTAGATAGTTTATTTTTCCAATATGAATATGGGCATTTATGTTCACAATATGCCTTACATGCATTGAAATCGATCATTGAGAAGCTAATTTAGAGAAAAGGGTATGGGTTATAGGTTTTTCGTGGGAATAATGCATTTTTGGCTTTTGGTTTGAGATTTATACAAGTAATTGATACAAGCATAATATTTAACATTTAAAGAAACATGAAACATTTGTTCAAGGGACTCTACATGTTAGTTGTGACAGCCCCACCCAAGTCCTCATACAAGTGGCATTTGTAAATATATTGTAAATATTTCACAACATTTAAAAACAAGAAAAAAGGGGTTGAGTGAAGGGATACAGATTCTAGAGCTGGAGGAGGTTATTTCTTGCTTGCGAGAGCATGGTTTCTTGCGCAAAGGAGAAGCCTCAAATGCAATATAGCCATTAAAGACTAGTTGGTGTAGGAATTGGAAGAAAAGGGACCTCTTGAATCCAAATGAGTTGCAAGAGGAGGTATGTATGTCCATGTTTCTTGAGAGGAAACCATATGAAATAAAGGATCAAAATTTATGAGGGGATACGTGTTGCATGCCAGGAAGGATGCAGTAGTAATAGTGGCCGAGGAGAAGACCAAAAAGAGGTTTGACACTACAATAAGAAGAGAAGGGGAGAATTCATAAGAAGAAAAGGGGGGAAAAGAAAAAATAATGGATAGGGGAGGTGAGGTGAGATTCCGGACAAGCTTCTTGTAGGAGACGCTAAAGAGAAGAGAAGAGTAGGGGATTAGATTTTGATAGTTGGAGGCTATGGGTTGAGTTGTTATTCTCTAGAGCCCTGTAATAGCTTGGGGTCCTCAGAGGCTATGGGTTGAGATAAAATCCCTAGATCCCTATAACAGTTTGGGCCCTTGGAGGTTATATGTTGAGACATAGGTCTCTAAAGCACTATAACAACATGGCTCCCTATAGGCTATGGGTTTGGATGGAATATTTGGAACCCTACAATATCTTGGGTCCCTTGGAGGTTTTTCGTTGAGATAATATAATTTGGAGCCCTGTAACATCTTGAGTAGAGGCCATCCTAAAGAAAAAGCTGAGGAATACTAGAATAAAGGCCAATGGTGATTGACCTACTGGAACTATGGATTCTGGACTCCTAAGAAGGGGGTGAATCACTGTGTGACCAAATGGGCGTGAGGTTGGGCACTTTTGGACTCCCATTATCCCTCAAGTAAGAATTTTTTAGTTGGTGGGATTCAGGAAGGAAGTCCTTTTGAATTCTAGAATCAACGACATATTGGTGTGCTTGTCCCTAAAGTAGGTAACCACCTAGACTCTAGAATCTAGCTTAGGGGTGATGACTGCAAGTATGTATGATTGCAACTATCTATGGTTGGGTGGAGAGTTCATTCCCTAGACTTAGTTCCCCTACATGCTCCAAGATAAGTAGCCATGTATATTTTTTAACGTCTGATGAATCATGGTATCATGTTGTGGATAATGGTTTTGAGCTTAGGGATGGCATTGTGCTACAACCTTGTGGGGTTACATTAATGGGATTGTATATATGTATGTGTATGTTATGAATATATGAATGTATGAGTGAGAAGGATGAAAGTTAAATATGTATAACAATTGCTAATGGTAGGCATGAAGTATCTGGCACATAAAAGGCATAATAAACCACATGGTAACGAAGACTGAGCCGTAACACAAAATTTAGTCTAGATTTAGACATAAGCTTAGCTGTGTGAGAAACAATGTATAAATAACTCATCAAAAAAATATATAACTCATTGCAAATCATGACTGATCCATGAGAGCTTGGATTAAAACTTCAATAATAGTGGGTTCCAAGACCCTTTTTGTTAATATAAGATTAAATGGAAGACCCTCTGTATAGCGGGCTCTGTACTCACATGTGAGTTATTCATGGTCACGGTACAAGATTTTGTGTTGCATAGAGAGCATAGTATTACCATCAAAGGGAGTTCTTTCTTGGTATCATTTAAGCCACAAAATTTGTTTGAATGTTCTTCAACCCTACATTTTCGAAAAGATCAACAACTATCATTGGCACCTTAAGGAATCTACGTGGCACTTAAGGGCTTCACACATCAACATGGAGCTGTTTGCAGGCCCAACATAGGGTTTGATACTGGCGGCTTGTAGCAGGCGAGGTAGGAACCTTGCCAAAGTCTTTGTCAAGTCCTTGGTATTTAATCCACGAAAGAGCGCCTATGTCTCCTAGGGTGGCATTCCCTCCCCATTGGATGTGAAGACATGCAAACCATGAACTTGGTGGAGAATTTATCACTCAAGATTAAAAGGGATAATGTCATAAATCACCCTAGGAAACCAAAGGCACCGTTGTGAAACTATGAAGCACTTTGGGGGTTTAATAGAATCTTGAGAAAGAGCCACAGTGACAAGGCTAGATCATATAAGCTTGTGCGATGGCAAAGCCTCTAGCTTGAAAGGTTGTTGAGCTCTCTTTCTAATACACTGAGGGAAGCAGAGTTGGAGCCTTCATCAAGTCATGGCGAGAAGAGGAAGGTCTTGTTGCAACATGAAGGAAGGAGTCCACAAAGTTATAAAATATGTTGGAATAACATTATCCCCTCAACAGTCAAAACCCTAGTCAAAGGAGGTTTCTGATTGGTGGAACTAGATTCCCTTCACGCGATTGGTAAAAATGATAGGGTAGAAGTTCGTGGAGCCTCAAGTTTGGAAGATAATTTAAATTAGAGTTAGGGACATAATAGTAAAATGTCGTCAGGGCCTTGGCAAGAGACGGTGATAGATACTTCTTCATTACCGAGACCAATTAGATGAGGGAGTGATATCGGGAGTGGCCACCCTGGAAGCCAGGAAGGTTTGAACCTCAAGAATTTTTGCAAATAGTGTTTCAAGATCAAGGGTTCCCATTGATTATGTAAGGCCTAGTGTGGGACCATTCTCCAATGTGTCCTTCACTCTCCATAACCAGGACATGTGGTGTCCCATTGTTAAAGGGTAAATTATGTCAGTTTGAGGCCTTGAGAGGCACATTGCAGGTAGTTTGGGAATCTTGGGTGACCACAAGAGGCACCAATGGGTGACATGTGGACCTCTCGCAGGTCAACACATGGATGGGGAATGTTGTGATGATGTCAGCTAGGTAATTGTTGGACCCCAGAGGTCAAAAACCCCTTGAATACAGATGGAGAAATTTCTGGGAAATCATACACACCAGGGACCATCAGTTAACGCTATGTGAGTTAATAGATATTTCTCTATCCCTTGGGGCCTTACCCAGAAGAAATCATATGGAGGTGTTGGGGTTGTGGTGCCACAAGGAAATCGACATATAACAGGTGGATGATTACTTAGCACCACAAAGCTCCAAAACCCTGTAAGCACTGCAAAAGCAGCATCAGGAGTTCCAAGTGTTGGAATGGATGAAAGTTGTATGGTAGGACTTACGTCAATACAGTAGACCATTAGTGGGATATTTGGTCGCTTTTATAGAGTTGTGACACACTGGCTAATAGGTCGTGCTCCAGTCAGACCTTTAATTCGAAATTCAATACATCCTCAGAGTCCCGAAGATGTTTGTAACAACACTGGTGGAAATTCCATATAATAAAAGTAAAAAGGTAAAATAATAACCATAGATGATGGGACACTTATTCCAAATTTAATGTTTGGAAAAATCCCAGTGATGGGAATCACATGTGATTGGTTATGGCTAAGGAAATTGGAAAAGGTAATGGACAAGGTTTTGGAAGGGAAAAATGGCATTTTGGCACATTCATTTATAGAAATAATGGAAATTAGGAGAAAAAGGAGGTGAAAAGCCGCAGGTTTCATGTGAGGAGAAAATTGAAGGAAAATAATGGAAAATGAAGAAAATAGATGCCTTATCCATAAAAAGGCTTATGAGGATCAATTGGTAACCTTTTGTCAATTGAGTGTTGGATCTCTCTTTTATTCTCTCTCTCTCATACTCTTAGATACTTAGAGTTTTCTTCGAGCACTCTTGGAGGGTGTGCCATACATGGATTTTTGGAGTAAGAAGGAAAAGGAAGACCAGGGAAGAGCAAGACGACATCACGATTAAAAATTATATTAGCTTTGCATGTAGGTACCGAGTTGCATGTATGTTTCCTTCACTATTTTTGGCATGCATGTGGTTTCTTTGTTGTGATCTGTCATTGGCATGGAATATTGCCTAGATTGAGAGTGGATTGCCTAGCCTCTCCATTTCCTGGATAACCATGGTGATTGTGGGTTTATTTTCATTTTTTGTTTTTGGTTGGTTCTCATGTATCCTTAGCTTGGTTTGAGCTACTAATTCCTAGAGCCTTTGTTGGAAAAATGCTCTGGAGCCCTGTAACAACTTGGGTTGAGTTATTCATCCCGTAGACTTGGTTGGACAAATACTCTCAAGCCCTTGGTAGGTTCAACTACTTGTCCTGGAGCCTTGGTTGGGTAAATGCTTTAGAGACCAGTATAAGATGTGGGTTGAGTTATTAGTCCTAGAGCCTTGGATGGAACAAATGCTTTGGAGCCCTAGATGGCTGAGATAGAGACCGATAGGATGATAGTTTTGTGATGTTCGATAGTGAGGTGGAATCATTGTTTGATGGGTTGAGGTGGATGGCCTTTGGAAGCCTTAGATGCATTTTGATTGATGTGTTCTATTATATCCCACTTTCATGCTTGGAATATGGCACGGGGGTGAATGCCTGAAGAGAGGTTTGGCTCATCCATTCCACGGTTGGGTGGAATATGGAAGTCCCATCCCGGGTTTGGATTTTTCATCATTAAAGAAAGGTTATTTGTCCTTGTATTTCTATGAGGAATTTGACAGATTGTATGTGGTCCATATGGTTGTAATTTCATGAGTATTTCTATCCCTATTATACTGGCTATGTATGTTTTTTATGAAAACAACTTGTTGAGGCCTCGAAAATAGTAGCTTCAACACGGGGGAAAACCACCCGGACTCCTTTTCCGTTTAGGTAGTGGCTCCAACTTGGAATAATGGGACCAATTTCCGAATGAAAGGTGATTGAATGAATGTGTAATTCTTAGAGTGGAGTGAAATAGATGGATTTGCAGCAAGGAATCAAATGGAAAACATATGTATTAATCTACTCTATAACACATGATTGTTTAACATTTATCTAGATGTGATCTATAATGATTTTCCATAGTAAATGATAATATAGATTACTCAAACACCATTGGAAATGAAAATATTTCAAGATGATTATATTGATTAAACAGTTAATCAAAATAATGTGTATAACTCATATCACATTTAGAATATCAAAGAAAATTTCTTAACATGTATTAAATATCAATGGAAGCATGATCAGAAATGAATACATGTAACACTCTTTTTTAAACACCATGTAATAAGCAATCTGAAAAGATAATTTCACTATTTATTTATGAACAAAACAGTGATACAAAGATAGAAATACCAGATGTACATTGCTCAGCTCATAAAATAAATATCATTAGTTTATTCCTTCTCAGAAAGATGATTTCAGGAATACAAATGTGCAACTTCTCAAAATTCCTTATGGAAATTCCTAAACAATGTTCCATTCGTTCTATTCAGAAAAGTATGAAAGTACAATAGATCGAGCTTTTGTAAGCCTTTCTTCATAAAATTCTGGACCTTTATTTCATACAAAAATTAAGCTTAAATAGCAGAAAACAACAAAATCTATTGTGTAGAGAATTTAAACAAATTCCTTCAATAACGCTTAAAGGAAAACATTTTTTTTCAGTAAAATTTTTTGAATGTGATTTGTTGTCTTCATCAACTTTGTTTGTTCCATCGGATTATTTGGATGCTTTTTTGTTTATTTGAATTGCATTGTCAGTTATCAGCACAACTATCCTCCTCTGTCATGAACCTGAACATGGAAAACAAGAATTGATAAGATGAAAATAAATGTGACTAATAAGCAAATTTTATTTGAAAGAAGTCATGTTTTGCAGGAAATTAGGAAAAACGTAGAGCGTAATAAATCTCGAACATAACCATCATGGAGAGGAATTTGAAGTGATGCGTCTGATAAGACAGGTGGAATTTATCATCTTATCGTAAATCGCTTTTAGAACGGGGGTAGAACTCAGAATAGTCGGAATCACATGGACGCCAGGAGTACTTCAAATCAAATCACAATCGCATTCCCGGAAAGGTGGATGGCTAACATTTCATGGTTTTATGCGATTGCGTGGATGTGAGGATGTATGGAATTCCATATATAATCCCATCGGGTCCAGGCTAATCACATATCATAATACTTGGGAATATCACAATCACAATTATGGAATGACAGACTATAAGAGTTTTCCGAAAGACTTGAGATTTGCAATATGCGATGGATGACATCATGGTGACGTCAGTATGATGTGGTGGATCCATGTGGAATGGTGATGTGGCAGATGACATGGGTTATGACATGGAAGATGATGTGGGCTAGTCACGGATGATGTCATACCATAATCGGTATGAGGAAGGATATCACAATCACGAAAATTTACGATTTGCGAGAACACGATATTTAATTTAAATTGATTTTATAATCACGGTGGGTCTGGGCTTTATCGCAATTGCAATATGCAGGAGGCAGGATTTTAAGCTCTGAAACTTTTGCAATAGCCTGTGGACACAGGGTTTTATGGATTAGCCTTTATAATCCCATCGGGTCCGAGATTTATCACATATCGCAATAGTTTAAGGTGTGAGACTTAAGTTCTGTGGTTTATTACGATAGCTGCGGACATGGCGGAATAATAGAATTGTGTTAATATTGTCATCAGGTCTAGGGTTAATCACATTTCGTAATTTGAAGTTTGTGGAGGGGTATTTGTCTTTAGAACTTTGTTTATTTGTGATGCAGGGAGTCTTAGCCTATAAATAAGTTGGAGTTTGTAGGTAAAGTCTTTGCCTTTAGAAGAATTAAGATGTGGGATTGTGGATGAGTCACAGTTTATAAAGATAAAACCTTTGGGAATTAAAAAATCTGATTTTTTTGTTTTTTGATTAAATAACCCATATTTTTTAATACTTAGGGTTTTTGAGGCCTAAGTATAGTTTTTGTTATGAAACCATCTCACAAAAACATAGAAACGATAGATCAACGCCTCAGAAATCAACCTCTTTGAGGGGAAACCTCATTTACATTACACAAGTGAATAATTCTTGGATGATACAAATGACTAAACCTCCTTTCTATATATAGGAGTCTAAGGGGTCACAAGATAATCAAAGCGGACATAACAATAATAATATAAGGGAACAACAATAACAATAGTGGGCTTTTATGGGGCACACTAATAAAAATATGGGGAGAATAGGGGCACAATAATAACAATAAGGGCTACAATGACAATATTAATGGGGTAATCACTAGTATTATGGGGACCTAAGAAGCAGGAAAGATAGTTCATTAAGTTTAGCATTCAAGTCAGTGTCTGGGCCGACATCATTCCCCTCTCCTTCAAAAAGTTGTTGTCCTCAACACTTTAGTAGTTCTGGATACTTCTGTCTAAAATTATCATCCTACCATGTGGAATCTCCAGTGAGTAAGTTCTTCCACTTGATCAGATACTCCAAAATTGATCGATTTCACAGTTGTCGAGTTCTTATTTCTATGGCTGCTTCAGGTTCCAATATGATTTTTCCTTCCTCTTCAAGTTCTGGAAATATTGTTTGAACTGGGAAATTATCACCTATAACCTTCTTTAAACATGGAAAATGGAAAATTGGGTTCACTCGGGAAGCTGTAGGAAGCTCCAATTTGTATGCCATAGTACCAATGTTTTGCAACACCTTGTATGGACCATAATACTTTGGTGATAATTTATTATCCTTCTTAGCTTACTTGAGGGACATTTGTTTATATGGTTGTATCCGTAGGAATACCTAGTCACCTACATCAAAACTTCTTTCATTTGCATATTGATATTCATGTTGTTTCATTATATTTTACGCCAAAGTGAGGTTATCCTTTAAGAGTTAGAGAACTTGTTATTGATGCTTGATGTGATATTCCACTACTTGAACCTTATAATTTTCTCTTAAATATGATGTGATCGATGGTGGATGATATCCATAAAGTTCCATAAATGGCGTCATTTTTGCTACAATATGGAAGGAAGTGTTATACCACCATTCAGCGAGAGGAAACCATTTGAACCATTGTGTATGTTTATCAAAGACAAATAAAAGAAGATATCCTTCCAAACATTTTTTTACTATCTTAGTTTGCCCATCATATTGACGATGATAAGGTGATATATGACCTAACTGAGTATCGAGACAAGAAAATAATTTTCTCCAAAAATTTCCAGTGAAAATGGGATATACGTTGGTTACAATAATATTTGGGTTTCCATGTAGATTTTTAGTTGTTTCCATAAATGCAATAGAAATGGTATTGGGCCTTAAATCGATGAGATAATGCACAAAAGTGTGCATACTTGGTAAGTTTGTCAACTACCACCATGATGACACTCTTTCCTTCGCACATGGGTAAACCTGTGATAAAATCCATTAAAACCTCCTACCAACGTTGGCTTGGACTTGATAAAGGTTGTAATAGATTTGGGGTCTTAATTGTTTCAATTTTATTTTGTTGGAAAACCAAACATTCCACCACAAAATTTTGAATATTCGATTTAAGGCCATCCCAAAAAAAATCCTTCTTAACCCTGTGGTAAGATTTTAAAAATATTGAGTGCCCTCCTAAGGGAGAAGTATGAAATTCCATAAGAATATTTTTTTTGAGTTGGGAATTCTTAGTTATAAGCGATCTTTGTACCATAATGAATCATTTTTGCAGCTAAATGTATTAGATGTACTGGGATCTTGTTGTAAGTTTTGAATGAGTGCCCACACTTCTTCATCATTCTTCCATTCATCCTTGCTTCATTTATCTAATCTGGTTGGATAATAGAAATAACCGAAAGTAATTCTTCCACATCCTCATCCTTTCTTGAGAGTGCATCTACCGCAAAATTTTGCTTCCCTTTTTTGTAGATCATTTCAAAGTCATAACCCAACATTTTTGTGACCCATTTTTGTTGCTCTTCTAAAGATAATCTTTGTTCTAAAAAGTATTTAAGGCTATCATTTCATTTTACCTTCAAGTGTCTTCCCATTTGGTAGGGTTGTCATTTCTTAAGTGCATTTAGTATTTCCAACACTTCCTTCTCATAAATATCTTTGTGTAAATGCTTTCCTTTGATCGGACAACTTTTGAAAGCAATGGGTCTTTCTTCTTGCATTAAAACAACACCAATTCCATTTTCTGAGGTATCACATTCCACAATAAAGGTTTTTGTGAAGTCTCGTGTAGCTAAGAAAGTTTTATGTGAAGTCTGGCGTAGCTAACACCAGTTTTTGACACATTTCCTCTTTAATATGTTCAAAGGCCTTTGTTGCTTATGGAGTCCATGAAAATGCATCTTTATTCAATAATGTTGTTAGAGGCGCTGCTATTCTCCCATAATCCTTAAAAAACTTGCGATAATACCTTGTCAACCCGAGAAATCCTCGCAGAGAATTTATTGATGTGGGGATTTTCCATTCCTTAATGGCTTTAATTTTTCTAAGGTCTACCTTAAAACCTTCATGAGATACAATATGACCTAGGCATTCCACCTCTTGTGCTCTAAAAAAAAATTTGGAGCTTTGACATATAATTGTTTCTCCTCCAATAGTTTGAGCACCATATCAACATGTTGAACATGATCCTTCCAAGACTTGCTGTAGATTAGTATATCATCAAAAAATACTAACAAAAATTTTCTAAGGAAGGGTTTGAAAATGGAATTCATCAAACCTTGAAATGTGGAAGGTGCATTGGTAAGGCCAAAAGG
>APFE030306349.1:23891-73942 GCA_000404065.3 Pinus taeda
ACCCTCATGAGTTCTAAATGTTGTTTTCAAAATGTCTTCAGTCTTCATTCTGATTTGATGATATCCTGAACGAACATCCAACTTGGTGAAATAAATTGATCCATGCAATTCATCCAATAATTCATTTATGACAGGAATGGAAACTTTATCTTTAATAGTGAGTTTTTTTAGCTCCCTATAATCCATACACATGCACCATGATCCATCCTTCTTGTGCACCAATACTACTGGAGCAAAGAAAGAACTTTGACTAGGTTGAATTATACCATGTTCTAGCATTTCTGCAACCATGCGTTCAATTTCACTCTTTTGGATATAGGGATATATGTAAGGCATGATGTTTGGAGGAACACTTCCTAGAATCAAATGAATAGCAGGATCATTTTCACGAATAGGTGGCAGGCCTTTGGGAGTCTCAAATAACTTGGAATGATTATCCAAGACTTTTTGGAGATCTAGAGAAGTAGATGATTTTAATGTGGGAACCTCTAGTGAACATAATTGTGCAATTAAGTCTCGTTGTTCTTTGTTTAGAAGATTTGTCATTCTGTTAGAGCTAATTACCTTTCCCGGTTTCCCTGTGATACCCCTTAATTCAACTTCCTTTCCTTCTGAACAAAATTTCATGAAACGTTCTTCAAAACTAAAAGTTATTGTACCCAAGGATTATATCCATTGGACTCCTAGTACAACATCAACACCACCCATTGGAATGGAAAGCATTGGGCTATTCAAAACATATTCTCCTTTGGATAGCTTGATATTATGGCACTTTCCAGAGAAAATTATAGTTCCTCCACTTGCAATCATCACTTGACACACTGGTGTTGGATATAGGAAGTAATTCAATTTCTTGGTTGTCTTTCAATGAATAAAATTATGGGTACTGCTCAAATCAATCAACCTTGTTACCTTTTTCTTCTTAGTATATCCTTCTATCTTGATAGTTTGAGGAGTGGTAATTCCAGCCAATGCCTTACAAGATATGGTCAGATTCATTTCTTCTTTCTCTAGGGTTTGTTCATGGTGTATATCCTCTTCTTTTGACATTTATTGTTCCTTTTCTTCTTCCTCTTCACAATCTATGTAGAATAATTTTTTCTCTACACTTATGACCTTTAATGTATTTTCTATCACAACTGTAACAAAGCCCTTTTTCTCTATTTTCTTCCAATTGTTGTGGTGTCAACCTAGTAGGTTGTGGAATGTTAGGGAAAAAAACACTTCCATATTTATAATTATGAGTGGTAGTATTCCTGGTTGCCATAATTTTTCTTTCCATTTTTCTTGCCAACCTGAATGCCTTCTCCATTGAATCAGGTTCCAAAAGGCGAACCTCATGTTGGATGTTATCCTTTAAATTCCCTATGAACACATCAATCCTATGGTCCTATGGAAATTATTTTACCCTTATATTCAATTTTTGGAAGTCCTCAATGTGCTCCATCATTGAACTCTTTTGTTTGATATTTATCAATTGGCTAAAAAAGGTGTTTCTTTTTGTATCCTCATAATGTGCTACCATTTCTTCCGTAAAATTTTTCCCAAGTGACAATTTGTTTACAAGATCAAAGGCATCGATACCATACAAACTAATTTGGTTTCAAATATAAAGTTCCAATGCGTACCTTTTGTGTGTTTTTCACATTATGGAGATCGAAATATTGCTCCATATGTAGTATCCATGTTACAGGATCCTTTCCATCAAACTTCCTCATATCAATATTTGTAACATGGTGGGTATTTAATACAATGTTAGAGTCTATGAAATCATGATTAAAATTTCTTTTGTTCCCATCATGAGTTTCCTTTACTACCCTTTCACCATTAGTAAACATTTCTTATAGCAGCTTTATCAAATCTGTCTTCAAATATTCCATTTTTCCTTCCATCTTAACTTCCACATCATTCGTCTTAGCTTCCACACATTTCTCTAAGCTATCTATCTTAGCTTCCACGTCATTCATCTTAGCTTCCATGCCTTTCTTTAAACCATCTACCTTATCTTCCATGCCTTTCTTTAAACCATCTATCTTATCTTCCATGCCATCCATCTTAGCTTCCATGCCTTTCTTTAAAACATCGATCTTAACTTATGTTACTTTTTGTGAGAGTGAATTTTTTTGCACTTGGTCTCGTAATTTTGATATATTATGTTGCATTTCTTCCTCTTCTTCATGAGTCATGCTAGATATTTCAGGTTTCTTACTAGATGTTTCCATTTTCTTTCTTTGGGGCATCAATTATTGATAACTATGCTTCACTATACCCTTTGAATTCCTTCAAACTAATTTTTGAAACCAAACTTATGCAAAATTTAAACAAAAACTACACACAATTTTTTCACTTTGTAGGAGCTCGATACTGAATCCGACGTATCTCTAAAATTTTGGACCTCCATGGTTTGAAATTATGAGCTGTGGTAGCCCTCTAAGTCCTCTTTCCAATGCCACTAGTCTCATCAAAATTGGATTTTCCAAAAATATTTATGCCCAATCTCCCAATATGACATGATTATACACTTTTTTAGTAGAGAGAACTTGTACGAGGTGCCACGTGTCCCTTCAGACTTGAAAATGATGCACAGAAAACTACAGTCCATATTATCTCTGTAAATTTTGATGAAATTTAAATTTGATACTCAGAAAGAAAGTTATGATTATTTTCCCAAGGTCACCTGTTTGGGATGTAATTCAGGACCTTGGAAAAACTCTAACTTAGATCATATCTCCGAAAATATAGCGATATGAGATCTAAAATTCAAATTCGAGGATCATCGAGATTTTGGCTCAAATGGGTTTTTTTTAGCTTCTGAAACATTACAGAAAAACAATTATAGCAAAAATGCCACAATGACCTATTTGGAGTAGTGAAACACCAGAATCCAAAGCTCTAATACCAAATATTATGAAACCAACTCACAAAATGATAGAAAAGATAGATCAATGCCTTAGAAATCAACCTCTTCGAGGGAGAAAACTCCTTTACATTACAAAATGAACAATTATTGGATGATATAAATGACTAAACATCCTTTCTATATATAGGAGTCTAAGGGGTCACAATATAATCAAAGTTGACATAAAAATAATAATATAAGGGCACAACAATAACAATAGTGGGTTTCTATGGGGCACACTAATGATAATATGGGGACATTAGGGGCACAATAATAACAATAAGGGATACAATGACAATAGTAATGGGGGAATCACTAGTATTATATGGACCTAACATTTTTGGTCTCAGGGGCTATTAAAATTTGGTTTTTTGGATAATCAAGGTTTAATACTTGGGTTTTAATTTAAAAGCCTAATTATTAAAATTTGGTTATAGTTCTTTATTAACAATGTTTATATTGATTTTATAAAATTAAAGGGTCCCTATTTAATATAATAAATTTCATAGGAAATTTATAATACATTAAAATGGGGGTTGTTGAAACAATAGAACAATTTGTGATTCACTGGAAGAACCAATTATCTCTGATAAATGAAAATTTTTCAAAAATTCAGTAAAAATAATCTAAGAAGTGGAAACTACTTTGCAAAACATTTAGATAAATAAAATTACTTTTACTGTAAAACTCATTAAATTGTAATTCTTTTAAAAACCTTTTGTGAATGAAAAACACCTATTTACCTGTATTAGTCAATAATCAGTTTATAAAAATTAAGTAGGAGTCCTTTTATTACTTATTTTGTAGTGTACTCGTTTGTCATAGGTAGAGCCACTACTGCCAACAAGCGTTCATAGCCTTGATAGGGTTATGTTTTAGCCAACAACAATCCAGTATCCCATCCATTTAATAGTGCAATAATTAGAGGTAAGTTTATTTTTCTTTTCTTTTCTTGATGTTAAAAAACCATTGTCCTAGTTTGGTGGCTAGATAAGGACAATGCCATTCACTCGTAATAATTAAAACTGAACAAATTGGCTCATGATCAGACCCCTTCTCTTCAATTAAAAATCATAAGTCATTACCATGATTTGGTTTTCAATATGGTAATGTTAGTTTAATTGGTTCCCTATGAACATGGTAAGCAGGCTCGTGATGAGACCTCTTATCTTTTTAGATTTATTATATTTTAGAATTACACTCCAAAAAATCTCCTTTTAATGGACGGGGGTGATCATTGACTCCTTAAGGGTTTTGGATGACAAATATGAGTTGAAAGTGCTTAGTCATAAAAGAATCTTCACTTTTTAGATAACCTTTTTTTACTAAAACTAGAGCAAAAGGATATAATTTTTGAGGTTTTTTTTTAATATTTTACAACTTAATGGAAAAGATTTTCAGAGTTCTAAACTTTTTAATCTAGTTTTCAATTTTGGTAACCACTTCTTAAAAATTCCTACCTTCAAAAATGAAAAAATGAAAATAACTTCAAGAGATGTTTGAAAAGTCAATAGAGTACTATTTAACATTTTAATAACAAAATCTATAAAAGGAAAAGTAAATTACAGCGGGATGTACAATGGAAGTGATTTTTACAAATTTTATTCTTTATTATTATTATTATTATTTTAAGAAAATTGTTTCTTTAAGATGAGTCCACTTACAGGAAAATAATCTCTTTTTATTGATAAATCTTGAAGTATAAATGTAGATGGGATTATTTGTTCAATAATCTAAAATGGACCAAGCAACAATTTTTAAAATTTGGTATGTTTCCCTTTTTCTTCGTGTGCTTTGTCCCACTTGAGAACTAGATCTCCAACTTGGAAGGATCTTTGTGTGACAAAACTTTCATCAAAAGAAGCGTTCAACATCTATTGTTGTTTGGTGTGTGTGAGTTTGGTCATTTCCCTTTGTTCTTCTAGTTTTAGAATTTTTGAATTTCTTAATTGCAAGGAAGAAGAAGGTGTTTCTTCAATAAACTGAACTAGGGCTAATGAAGGAAGAGCTAAATGTGATGGAATGACGACTTCCTTCCCATATACTAAATTGAATGGAGAAGTGCCTATATAGGCCTTCTGAGTTATCCTATCGGGCAATAGAGAAAATATTAAAGCTTTGTGCCAGTTTCTTTGATTTTGATCAACAGTTCTTTTGATTATTCTAGGATATTTTTATTAGTGGATTGTGCTAAACGATTTCCCTGCGCATAGTAATTAGCAGAATATTTGAGTTTCAAACCTCTCCTAATTGAAAATTTAATCATACTAGTGTCTGAAAAATAAGATGCGTTATCAAATATAAGTGCAGAAGGCAAACCAAATCTTGTAATGATAAATTGATAAATATATTCAATCATATTCAGAATTGACTACCTTTAGCGGAATTTATTCCACCCTCTTAGTGAAGTAATCTGTAGCATTCATAATATATCTATGCTTCTTAGAACAGTGATGGACAATCTCACCTATGATATCCAGTCCTCATTGTTCGAAAGGATGTTCAATGTTGACTGTCTGCAAAGGCAAGGCTGGTTTCCGTTTTATTCCAGAAGTAGTTGGACATGTTTTTCATTTTATTACATATGCGTGGGTATATTTGAAGAGAGTTGGTCAATTATAGCCAGCATGTAAGTATCTCCTCCAAAGTGTCCATGTGTTGCTCCATTCTGAAGTTCATGCAAAAATATTTTTGTTTCAGATTTTTCTAAACATCTTAACAATATGGAATCATAGTTTCTCCTAAATAACATGTTATCAACAATCTCATAATGAATTTCTTTTAATCGTAAAGATCTTTTTATTTTATAATTTAGTTCGGGAGGAGCATATCCATTTTTCATATAAAAAATTAGATCAGCATATTGGGACTCAACATCAATTACTCTTACCTCAGAAATGTGTTCATTGTTACCCGTGTTCCATTCAGATGGTATGTTGGATTCTCCTGTAAGAATCTTATAGAAAAATTCCCCTTTGATAACTTTGGCTAGTTTAATTTCAATATCATACTCCTGTAGAGTTGTTCATCCAATTTGCTCTCTTTTCTCCTAATTCTTTCTGCATTAGTAATTTCCTCACTATTGGGAATGGGACTATTACTTTCATGAATGTTTTTAAAGGAAAAGGTCTAAAATGATTTACAGATTTATATACAACAAATTATTTCTTTCTACTTCTTAATAATTCAATTCAGCACCCTGAAAATTTGAACTGAAAAAAGATATGGGTGCTTCAATTTTATGATTATTAATTTGTGTGAAAACAACGACATAAGACGTTGAAGAGGAAAATGTATATAAGATCAAATACTCAAAGAAATTTGGAGTATTTAAAGAAGGAGAATTGCTAATTGCATGTTTTATTAAATTCAATGCTTTCTTTTCATGATAACCCCATTTAAAAACTATGTCTTTCTTAATCATTTGTTGTAACGACAAAATAATTTTGAGAAATCAGGGACAACCCTTTTGACTAAATTGATATGTCCAAAAAATGATTGCATGATTTTTTGTTATGTGATGGAGAAATTTTATGAAATTTCTTTTATTCTATGAAGGTCAACGTAAATTCCATTATTTGACACAATGAATCCTAAAATTTTCGCTTCACTAAGAGCGAAAAAATATTTTTTTCGGATTTAATGAAATCCCATATTTTCTACAGTGTTAAAAAAATTGTCTTAAGTCCTGCAATTGCTTATTTTTTTTCTTTGAATAAACAGTAATGTCATCCAGATAAACAACAATTGTTTTGATTAACATACCTTTGAAAGCTATATCCATGGCTCATTGGAAGGTGGTCCCTGCATTTATTAAACCGAATGGCATTTTTTGGTAGGCATAAGTTCCCCATTTGGTTCTGAATGTAGTCTTTAGCCTATCATCTGGGTGGACCATGATTTGATTATATCTTGACAAACTGTCAAGGAAAGACATAAGTTTGGAACCAACAAATGATCGTAAATCTCTTCGATAGTGAGTAAAGGGAAATTATCCTTTTGACTGGCCTTATTAAGATTCCTAAAAACTATACACATGCAGAGATCATTGTTTTTCTTCCTACTAGGTACCAAGCTGGAAACCCATCTTGAATGCCTAATAGGAAATGATTTTAGCGTTGAGGAGTTTATTCAATTCCATTTTGATTTGATTTTCTAAGTTCAGATGAATTCTCCTTAATTTTTGTTGGACAGGTTTATCATTAGATGTCATGGACATTGTGTGTTGAATGATGGAGGGTCAAATGTTTTGAGATCATCATAACTCCAAGCGAAGGTATCCTTATATTTTTTTAACAAATTAATGAAGGATAATCTTTCTTCAGATGAGAGACCAAGTCCTAAATTGATGTTTTAAGGCTGAACATCTATCCCAAGGTTTATTAATTCAAATCTCAAACACCAATGGAAATGAAAATATTTCAAGATGATTATATTGATTAAACAGTTAATCAAAATAATGTGTATAACTCACATCACATTTAGAATATCAAATAAAATTTCTTAACATGTATTAAATATCAATGGCAGCATGATCAGAAAGGAATACATGTAACACTATTTTTTAAACACCATGTAATAAGAAATCTGTAAAGATAATTTCACTATTTATTTATGAACAAAACAGAGGTCCAAGGATATAAATACTAGATGTACATTGCTCAACTCATAAAAGAAATATAAGTAGTTCTTTCCTTCTCACAAAGATGATTTTAGGAGTACAGAAGTGCAACTTCTCAAAATTCCTTATGAAAATTCCTAAACAATGCTCTAGTCGTTCTATTGAGAAAAGTATGAAATTAGAATAGTGTGAGCTTTCGTAAGCCTTTCTTCATAAAATTCTAGACATTTATTTCATACAAAAAGTAAGATTAAATAGAAAAAAATAATTGAATCTCTTGTGTAGAGTGTTGAGCGAATTTATACAGATCCCTTCAATAACGCTTAAAGGAAAACAATTTTTCGATAGAAATTTCTAAATGTGATTTGTTGTCTTCATCATCTTTGTTTGTTCCATTAGATTACATGGATGCTTGTCTGTCTATTTGGATTGAACTGTCGCTTATCAACAAAGTTTTTCTCCTCTGTCATGAACCAAAACATGGAAAACAAGAATCGATAAGCTAAACATAAATGTGACTGATAAGCTTGTTTTATTTGAAACAATTCACATTTTGCAAGAAATCAGAAGAAACGTAGAGCGTAATAAATCTCGAAAATAACCATCATGGAGAGAAACGCAGAGTGATGTATGTGATAAGAGAGGTGTAATTTATGGTCTTATCGTAAACCAATTTTAGACGGGGGTAGAATTCAGAATAATCGCAATCACATGGAGGTTGGGAGTACCTCGAAAAAAATCGCAATCGCATTCGCAGAAAGGTGGATGGATAACATTCTATGGTTTTATGTGATTGTGTGGACGCGGGGATGTATGAAATGGAATATATAATCCAATAGGGTCCGAGCTAATTTCATATCGCAATCACAGTTATGGAATGACAAACTATAAGAGTTTTTTGAAAGACTTGTGATTTGCGATATGTGATGGATGATGTCATCGTGATGTTAGTATGACATGGTGAATCCATGTGGAATAGTGACGTGGCGATGGTGTGGGCTATGAAATGGAAGATGACATGGGGTATGACATCACAGATGACGTCATATCACAATCGATATGTGGAAGGATATCACAACCATAATATACCATTCAATTTGTACATTGACATCAGGTCTAGAAGTAGCTAGGATTTTATTTATCAATTTGTTAAATCTACAATTGAAATATTTTATCTTTTTCCCTGAATTCATCTTTAAATTCAAAAGGTCATTGATAAGAGATGCGATTGAGTGATCATCACCAAATTTAGTAAAAAATTATTCTTCAAAAAATATCCCAACTAGTAATAGAATTTACTGGTAATGAAAAGCACTGAGACCCTTCTGATCCTGTAAGAGTGTATAGGAATAATCTAACAACCACATCTTCTTCATTTACCCCACTAATATTGATGGCTAACATATACTTATGAAGGTTCTCTTCAGCAGGGACCCATCATCAGGATTGAATTCGGGAAGCCATATTTCAGGATGTTTTGATAGAGGATGAAGTGTTGTGGCATTTGAACAACTCCCAGATTGCACCCGGGTATAGCGGCCATTGTAACAGATGGGGAGGTGGAAGTGATGAAAGAATAACTAGCAACTATGATAGTACCTCTTGAGGCAGCACTAGTCATTTGTGTAGAGGAAATAAAAGTAGATGAAGTGATACATAGAGAAAAAGGAAATGAAAAAGGAATAAATGGAGATATTTGTGAATGAGAGAATGAGGTAATCTCACTAGTAAATATTTGGCAATCGGATGTAGTAGTTTTAGTTCGATGGGATTGAAGTGGAAATTCAAAATGGAGATATGCCAAGTTTTTCACTTTGGAACTGAGTCAAAACACCAGTTCTGTGAAAAATAGAAGTAATACTTCCTTCAGAAACTTTGGATGATTCAGGATTTTCTACTGAAATTAAGACGTCTTCCAATTTCTTTATCAAAGTTGTAATTTTTGGTGATTCTATAGTATAATATGGAGGGAGTACCCCAGGAAGTATTCTAGGAGACTTGGGAGGAGATTGTACAACTCCCAATCTAAAATTAGGAGATTCTAGAGGGGATCTAGAAGTTGTAGGAGATTTGGAAGAAGAATGACTCTTGGAATGGCCTTTTGTTTTTGCATTAGACTTAATTTTCATTCATAGTCTTCATTCCCTCATTCTAGTGCCAAAAATATTTGAGGCCTCGAAAATTTTTGCTTCAACATGAGGGAAAACCACCTGGTCTGGACCTTGAGACAACTCCTTTTCCATTTAGGTAGTGGCTCTGACTGGGGATAATGGGACCAGTTTCCCAATGAAAGGTGGTTGAATGAATGTGTAATGCTTATAGTGGAGTGAAATAGATGGATTTCTAGGAATGAATCAAATGGAAAGCATATGCATTAATCTACTCTATAACCTGGGATTGTTTAACATTATCTAGATGCGATCTATAATGATTTTCCTTAGTAAATGACAATATAGATTGCTCGGAAGCATAGAAAAGTAGATAGGCAGATGTGGGAGGAAAATACTAGGGTTTTGATCAATCATAGAGGTAGTCTGCCATGAAAGGACACACATGAGGGAGCTTCACTCCCTCCTTCAAGCAAGCAGTCGTTAGTAGGGGGAAAAAGCCCATAGAAAATGACAAAGAGTCTTCAAAAGGAAAAGAGAGAAGCAATGAAGAAGAGCAAGAGGGAACCAAAGCAAGGTAGCATAATGAAGCATTGGAGAATGTGGAAGATATCAGGGAGCAAAGCACTATAGACAAAGCACACATGGGACCATGCAAACCCAAAGCGACGATAATTCCCAGAATCATTTTAAATGACCCAGCGCTACAGGTCCATAGGGATCACATGCAAACATATGAAATTATTTGCAAATTCATGGTGCTACGGCCCACTGAAAAAGCTTTACAAATGTGGGTTAAATACCACTAGAAACCAAAAGGCAGCATTGACCTACATCTTGGATCCAAGGGTTTTTTCATTGTAGTTTTTGCTAATATTGAAGACAAAGACAGAGTGTTTGAAGGAGGGCCTTACTTCTTTGCTACTGCAGGCCTCTATATGAGGTCGTGGATCATGAACTTTGTTGCTGAATGCGAAAGTTTCACCTCAGTCCGAGTCTGGGTAAGACTCTACTCTCTACCCCTTGATTACTGGCAAACGGAATCTCTATTAGCCATATGAAACAAGTTAGGGCGTTTTGTCAAAGTGTATGAGGCCACTAGAAGGGGAAAGTATACCTCCTTCGCTAGAATATGTGTGGAGGTGGATCTCTTTGGAGCGTTGCCGGATGAGGTTATTCTGGAGGTGTTTGATGAGGAATGGACACAAACAGTAGATTATGAACACATTCCTTTTACATGTCGCAAATGTCACGAGCATGGACATTTGGTCAGAGATTGCCCGCTCAATAAGATAGAGGATAAAAGTAAAGTTAATATAATGAAGGATCCAGAAAGCTTCTTCAAGGTGGTACACAAAGGAAAAGCGAGAAAACGAGGACTAAGAACAAGCAAAGCCAAAGAGTAGCATGTGAACCAGAACAGGTTCCAAACCCTCGAAGCACACGCAAATCCTATAGATAGTGATAAAGCAGAAGTAGGAAACACAGTGGAGGAGGAGAAAGAAAAAGAAAAGGAGCAAATACAAGAATTTGACAATATGAAAGAACTTTAGCTGAGAAATTCTGAATAGGAAATGGATCTTGACATGACCCATAGTGAGATAGATATGGAGGACCATGATCTCCAGGAAATTCTTGAGAAAGGAAACCTAGATTTAGAAAGTTTTTTTAATCAAGCAACTAAAGAAGGGCTAGACTCATTACCTGCAGAGGAATTCAACAGGGTTCAGCAACTGCTTTTATGGAAGACCCAAACTAAAGGATTGAATAGACTCAATCACAAAGAAAGACAAGGCAACGAAGGAGTGAAGACGATGAAAAATATGGTAGGACTAGCACCCAGAATCCGAGGAAAGAAGAGGGGTAGAAAAAAGCAGAATGAGCTATTGATGGAATGCAGAAATCTAATGATAGATTCATGTAAGATGAAAGACCTATCCAGTTAGTCCTTTACTAATCTTTAATTATGAAGTTCACTTCTTGGAATATTAGAGGTCTAGGTAGTAGAAGAAAACAAAGGTTACTGAGTAATAGAATGAAACAAGCATCTCCAGATGTAATTTTCATACAAGATACCAAGTGTTCCATTCAGAAGATAAGGGATATGCATAGTAAATGGCTCAATAAATTTGAGTTTTTGGAAGTCAAGGCAGAGAATACAGCAGGAGGTATTCTCACTCCATGGAATCCACAAAAGATTGACTCAATAGATGGAGAGGCATCTAGAGATTATTTATCTGCAATTTTTCAAACAGTAGGAGTTAACGAAACCTATCTGGTTACAAATGTGTATGGCCCATAGAGAATGGAGGCTAGAATAAGGCTTCATAATTCTCTGGAGACTCTCAGAAACAGACATGCAGGAATACCCTGGATCTTAGGGGGTGATTTCAACATGATTAAGTCACTCACAGAAAAAAAAGGGGGAACCAGAGTTCTAGGCAAAGACTTTGTGGCTTTTCAAACCTTTATTGATGAAATGAAGCTGGTGGACATTGAAATGCACAATGGCATCTTCACATGGAATAATAAAAGAGGAGGAGAGTCTCAAGTAGCTTACAAATTAGACAGATTCATAATCTCAGAAGATCTTATGCTAAATGACAAGGAAATGGTAGCTAGAGTGCTACCCTTTGGGGGTTCCTATCACTGGCCGATACAACTGGAGGTGGAGGGATTTGGTAAACCCGAAAATAGACCTTTTAGATTTGAAAATATCTGGCTCTCCCACCCAGATTTCATCAGAAATGTAACCAAGTGGTGGGCAAAGGATTTAAACATTCAGGGTTCGAAAATGTTTATCCTTCAAAAAAAATTAAAACATATCAAGCTACGGCTCAAGGACTGGAACAAGACTGAATTTGGCAATATCTTTGAAGAAAAAAAGATGATTGAAAGTAAACTACAGGAGCTTAACCAAGGCCTTATTAAAGAAGGCCATGACAAAGTTCGACACGATCAAGCCACCACATATCAGAAGCAATGGGAGAATTTATGTAGTCAAGAGGAAATTTTTTGGAAACAAAAATCTAGAATCCATGGCTAAAATAAGGTGAACGCAATACCAGATATTTTCACAAATCAACCATGGCAAATAGAGCACACAATAGAACTACTATAATTAAGGATGAAAGAGGAAATAATCTCAATTATCATGAAGAAATAGAGGGAGTGCTACTCCAGCATTTTAGAAACATAGCTCAGGAAACCTGTTATGACAGAGAACACTATATCCAAAAAATCACCAAGAACACTCCCAGGATAGTCTCTAGAGAGGACAATGTTAACCTTTACAGGCCTGTGATGGAAGAGGAGGTTAGTGGGGTTCTCAAAGAAATGCAAAATGGTAAGGTGCTAGGCCCAGATGGCTTCAATGTTGATTTCTTTAAATCTTGCTAGAATATAGTCAAAGAGGATATTCTGTAGGTAGTGGAAGACTCTAGGAAACATAGAACCATTTTGAAAGCTTTGAATTCCTCCTTCATAGCCCTAATCCCTAAACAGGAAAAGGCTGAAACCCCAGAAAGGTTCAGGCCAATAGATCTTTGCAATGTGGTTTACAAGATACTATCAAAGGTGGTTGCAAATAGGCTCAAACCCCTCTTACCTACATTAGTTTCGGGGGAACAATCAGGATATGTGGAAGGAAGGCAAATTCTTAATAATATCATCTAGGCACATGAAGTGGTGCACTCGCTGACTAGTAAGAAAAAAGCTGGTATGATCATGCAACTTGATATAGCCAAAGCTTATGATAAACTGAATTGGAACTATATCAGGAGGGTCCTTATTGCTTTAGGATTTGATCACAATTGGGTAAGGTGGATCCTGGCTTTGATCACTTCTTCTAGTTTTTCAATTCTTGTCAATGGCTCTCCCTCGGAGACTTTTACCTCGTCCAGAGGCCTCAGACAGGGTGATCCCCTTTCCCGCTTTCTCTTCATTCTAATGATGGAAGGTCTTGGAAGAGCCATAAAGGATGCTAATGATGCTGGTAAGGTCAGGGATATACAACTCTCTGACAATGGTCAAGCCTTAACTGATCAACAACTTGTTGATGATACCATGCTGCAAGGAATACTCACTGTCAAAGAAGCTCTTGCCTACAAACAAATCCTTAAGGACTTTGCCAAGGCTTCTGGCTTGGAAGTTAATATTTCCAAATCTAAGATCTTCTTCTTTAATACTCATATTGCTATTCAGAGGAACATTTTTAGAATTATGGGTTTCCAAAGAGACTCTCTCCCCTCGAAATACTTGGGGGTGCCTTTAACTACTAAGCCACTTCACAAAAGTATTTGGGAACCGACTATCAGTAAGTTGCATGACAAAACTAGGAAATGGACTTCAAGATCTTTAAATTTGGCTAGTAGATTGGTCCTCACAAAGGCTGTGCTTCAAACAATTCTAATCTTTATGCTTTCAGCCATCCCCGATCCCAAAGGTATTCTACATAAAATAAGAAACATACAAAAAGACTTCCTTTGGGGCAAGGGGGAAGAAAAGAAGAAATGGGCATTAGTTGCCTGGGACAAAATCTGCAAACCCAAAACCATGGGGGTCTTGGATTAGATGATCCTAAGATTCTTTGTAAGGTTCTAGGGGCTAAACTTTGGTGGAGATGGATAAAGGAACCAGAAGCACAATGGGCCATTAATTGGAAAGAAAAATATGCAAGTACTTGAACTGTTAATGAATGCATATGGATGGATGGGAATATAAGAGGATCTCATATTTGGAACAAAGCTTGGGATAATAAAAGATTGATTCAAGACTATAGCTTCTGGGAAATTAGAGAGGGAGACTTGGCCTTATTTTTGGAGGATAGATGGCAACAAGAACCTATTCTATTACAGGAGGACTTGAAGGACCTCAAAGCAGAGACTGATGCTAAGGAGATTACCCAAGTCAGAGATTTTTGGGATCAAACTAGTAGTGCTGGGAAGTGGAGAAATTGGCGAAAATTAGACCTCTGAGAGGATAGGCATCTTTTAACCAAAGCTAAAAGATTGATGAAAATGTTGGAGCAAAGGAAAATTTTGGGCATGACCAACTGAGATGGGCTAGCAACAATGAAGGGAACTTCAATCTTAAAGAGGCTAAACTCATTCTCCTTGAACTCGATGCCCGTGTGCCTAATAGGCTCTGGTAAAACCTTTGGAAGCATCTGGGCTGGATGAAAATTAAAATCTTTTTGTGGTTGGTTCTTCAAAGGAAAATCCCGACCTAGGATAAATAAGGAAAGGGGGATTCCTAGGGCCTTCTAGGTTCCACCTTTGTGAAGCCCAAGAGGATACCATTGAGCATGTTCTCAACAATTTCTCTTTCACTTCCGGATTATGGGATTCTTTTGCAGTTTTCTTCCAACAATTTGACAGAGATATGGGAAGCCTTTTCAACACTCTCACCAAATGGAGAAAGAACTTTTTAGATAATGAAGTTCCTGGTTCTGCTTGGGCTCTTACACCAAGTTTCATAATCTGGAATGTTTGAAAAGAAAGGACAACAGGATATTCAAGAATGTTAAGAACTCCTCCCAGAATATCTTTGATAGAATCCTAAAACACATTAAGGAAACAGTTAGTACCATCATTATAAATCTTCCCTCGAACCCCCCTTTGGCCACAGACTATAGGATTCTCTGTAGGCTAGATTTGCAGGCACTGGTTCCTTAGGGCTCTCTTAGGAATGGGTCAAGGGGGGACCCGGAACTTGACTTCTGGCATCCTCCCCCTAAGGGATTTCTCAAATTCAACATCGATGGGGCCTCCAAAGGTAATCTGGGCAAGGCGGGCCATGGAGGGGTGTTAAGAGATGACAAGGGAGATATTATTTTCATCTTTTATGGCAACTTAGGAAAAACCACCAATAAAATGGCGGATTTAATGGCCATGGAGCAAAGTCTTGAGCTCCTGGTTCAGGAAAATTGGCAAAACACAATCATTGAAGTAGACTCCGAAATAGTCATCAAATCTGTCAGAAGAATAAGCTGGGGAAAAAGACCAGAAAAAGCCTCTTCAAATTGGAGGCTTATTCAAGTATTCCAATGGATTCATAATCATCTATAGAGCTTGAGAAAAATCAGATTTGAACATGTGAGAAGAAAGGCAAACAAGCTAGCGGATTTGCTGGCTAATCAAGGAGTTGTCTACACAGATAACAGGGTAGTGATGAAATTGTGTGATTCCCCTAACAACAGACTAAAAACGAACTGTCAAAACCAAGCTATTGAAGACAACACAATGTTCCTGAAGAGAGCAATGGAGATGGGTATGGTCAAACAGCAGGGGGCGGCTCAAAGGCATGCTCACAATGGGGTTTTTTTATTTTGGTTCAGATAAGATAGCTGGGGGTTCCCGGTTCAAGGGTTGCACAAAGATTTACAGTTGTTTTGACAAGGATAAAGGTGCTTCAGGGGAAGCCGAAAGGAAGGAGCTATAAGCTTAGAGCTTTGGGTCTTGAAGGGTCTTCATTGTGAACATCGGGGAGTAGATGATTCTTGTTGACCATGAAACCAGTGTTTCTTTTTCCCGGTCTTTCTTTCCACAACCTGGGTGGTTTCCCATTGATCGCGGCTCGCTCAAGTGGAAAGTGGTTTTTTCTTTTTGGGAGCGATCCCACTCAGGAAGCGCCACGTGGCATTGGGGTCAGGAGGATTACCACCATTATCGCACGCTAACTTGTGAGTTAGTTGGCATGTACGATATCCTCCTCCTCCGTCAGATCTACTATAGGTGTTTCAACGGTGCTGATTAATCGGCTTTTGGCGGGCGGTTTTCTCATGGGGCTTCGGTCTATAATCGTCTGATCGTTTGGACAAGTCCCACCGTCATGTTTTTTGAGGATGGACCTGTCATTATGTGACGGTGTTTGTCGGGGGACAAGAGGTTCTGCTCTCGGGCTTTAGAACCCTTTTCTACATCTTCGGGTGGGTTTTTGGGCCGTTTTTGGTGCTTTTTTAGGGGTTATTCTTGGTCCAACTCCTTTTTCTTCTTTTCTACTTTGGAGGTTTGTTATTTGTTAAGTTAGGGACAGTGTAAAGTTATTTTGCAGTTTCCCTTCTTTCTGAGAGTCTAAGAATTTTGTATTACTCTTTGTACTTTATTTTTTAATTAATGAATAGAAGGTCTGACTCTTGCATTAGCAAAAAAAGGAGACAATATAGATTGCTCAAACACCAATAGAAATGAAAATATTTCAAGATGATTATATTGATTAAATAGTTAATCAAAATAATGTGTATAACCCATAACACATTTAGAATATCAAAGAAAATAGCTTACCATGTATTAAATATCAATGGTAGCATGATCAGAAAGGAATACATGTAACACTATTTTTTGAACACCATGTAATAAAAAATCTAAAATGTTAATTTCATTAGTTATTTATGAACAAAAAAGAGGTACAAAGATAGGAATATCGGATGTACGTTGCTCAGCTCATAAAAGAAAGAGCACCAGTTTATTCCTTCTCACAAAGATGATTTTAGGAGTACAAAAGTGCAACTTCTCAAAATTCCTTATGAATGTTCCTAAACGATGTTCCAGTCGTTTTATTGAGAAAAGTATGAAAGTACAATAGTGCTAGCTTTCGTAAGCCTTTCTTCAAAAAATTCTGGATCTTTATTTCATACAACAAGTAAGATTAAATAGAAAAAAACAACTAAATCTATTGTGGAGAGCAGTGAGGGGATTTAAACAGATCCCTTCAATAACGTTTAAAGGATAACAAATTTTCAATAGAAATTTTTCAATGTGATTTGTTGTCTTCATCAGCTTTGTTTGTTCCATCAGATTATATGGATGAATGACTTTCTATTTGAATTGAACTGCTGCTTATCAACATAGTTGTCCTCCTCTATCATGAACTTGAACATAGAAAACAACAATCGATAAGATGAAAATAAATGTGACTGATAAGCGACTTTTATTTGAAACAAATCACATTTTGCAAGAAACCAGGAAAAATGAAGAGCGTAATAAATATTGAACATATCCATTATGGAGAGGAATGCAAAGTGATGTGTGTGATAAGAGAGGCAAAATTTATGGTCTTATCGTAAATCACTTTTAGACCAGGGGTAGAGCTCAAAATAATCACAATCACATGGAGTTTGGGAGTACTTCAAATAAAATCGCAATCACATTTGCAGAAAGGTGGATGGATAACATTTTGTGGTTTTATGTGATTGCGCAAACGTAGGGATATATGAAATGGCATATATAATCATATCAAGTCTAGGATAATTTCATATCGCAATAATTGCATATATGATCCTATCAGGTTCGGGATCCATATGGAATGGTGATGTGGAGATGGCGTGGCAGATGATGTGGGGTATGACATGGCAGATGACATGGGGTATCACATCACAGATGACGTCATATCACAATCTGTATGAGAAAGGATATCGCAATAACATTTCAAATGAGGCTTGACTCTTGGAACCTTGCAATTTGCGCGGACACAATATTTAATTTAAATGGATTTTATAATCACGGTGGGTCTAGGATTTATCACAATCGCAATAGGTAGGAGGCAGGACTTTAAGCTTTGAAACTTTTGCGATAGCCTGCAGACGTGGGATTTTATGGATTGGAATGTATAATCTCATCATGTCTATGCTATATCACATATCTCAATACTTTAAGGTATGAGACTTAAATTTTGTGGTTTAGTTTGATAGCCGCGGACGCGGAGGAATCATAGAATTGTATTGATCTTGCCGTCAGGTCCTAGGTTAATTACATTTCACAATTTGGAGTTGGTGGTGAGGTATTTGTCTTTAGAACTTTGTTTATTTACTGTGCGGGGAGTCTTAGGCTTTAGATAAGTCGAAGTTTGTGGGGAAAGTATTTTCCTTTAGAAACTTTGCGATGCGGGATTTTGTATGAGTCAGAGTTTATAAAAATAAAACCTTTGGGAATTAAAAACTCCAATTATTTTGTTTTTTGATTAACTAACCCATATTTTTTAATACTTAATGTTTTTGAAGCCTAATTATAGTTTTGGTCTTGGGGGCTATTAGAATTTGGTTTTTCTCGATAATCAAGGTTTAATACTTGGGTTTTAATTAAAAATCCTAAGCATTAAACCTTAGTTATAGTTCTTTATTAACAATTTTTATGTTGATTTTATAAACTTAAGGGCTCCCTATTTTAATATAATAAATTTGATAGGAAACTTATAATAAATTAAAATGGGGGTTTTTGAACAGTACAACAAAACCATGTATGGATTTCCTCATGTTTTTACTTGTAATTGAATGATCAATGTATCTATGACCTAATGGATGGAGTGGCAATTGATGTGTTGAGGAATCAATGGTTCTTAGCAATTCTCAGCTAAGTATGAGACGCCTATGTTAAAAATTGTTAATTACACATGAAGGTTATAAATTTACAATATGTTTGACGAAATTCCTGTCATGGCTACTAGGGGTACAGTCAAGGTCTTGAACATGTATTTGTTGTAGTAATGTCATTTCCATGTTATTTTACTGATATGAAGAGAGGGTTCAATTCTGGTTAGTGACCTGGGCTCTGGGCCTAAAAAAGTGGCTCAAATCCTAGAGTCACTCGCATAGAAATGAAAGTTTTGGCCCCTGATTGCTGGCATGAATGACTATGGGAGCGGCTTTGGGTTGGTGGTCGCACTCACGCCTATAGCATGGGAATGAATAAGCCTTAAATTGTCTAAAATCTCAGTGGGACCCCAAGGCAAGTTGTCTAAAGTATTGGATTGGTTCCTGAGGGTCCTGTAAATGATAATTATTGTCTATATGGTGTGTTTTCATCGATTCCACTTACTTAACATGACTTAGGAGGTTGAATCATATCATAGTGGCCTCTTGTCACATGTTTACCCCAGCTAGCTGGTTGTTTGGGTAGATGTGGGAGGAGGGTGTTGCAGAGTGAAATGAGAATAAGGTTCACCCCTCGGACTGAATGGGCTATGTGTTGGTCATACATGCATGTTATTTCATGTGTGTCTCTCACGATTACATTCCATATGATTGATGCATTTGCATGATGTTGTTCATGGTTGTAGTGATGTCGTCATGTGAATTTTGAAGTGTGATTGTGCAATGCATGGATGTGAGTGTATAACTAGTTACATGTCTATTTATGTTTCTTACATGTAGCGTTGCAATATGTTTGGTTACATTCTTGTAGGTTTGATTTCAAGTTTTTGTTCATTCATGCTTGGGCATATGTGTGAATGGTTATGCATCGCTTATGCATGTCCATGTTGGCATCTGGTCAAGCATATAGTGGCGTAACGATGGTGGTTGTCATGCATGAGGTCTTGGTGTGTGTGGTTGTTGAGGTCATGCATTGATGAGAGGACCCTAGCTAGAATGGTGGTTGCATGGTCATATGCTTATGTTTTATGTTTTTATATGGTGTCATGATTATTCCATGCATGTATCACGTTAATTTGTTGATATGGCAGGCAAGGTATCCTACTTGAGCTATACTAAGGTACGCTGGTTTATTATGATTTGGTTTGGATGATATGCTACACGTTGCAAGAAGAAATATCAAATGGCTAGCAAGATGGTTGACTACAAAGTCTCTCCCTATGAATTTGAAGATCAGTATGCTGTTGGGAATCCTTCTAATTTTCCAGTTACACAGGGAAGCTTAAAGGATGAAATAAGGAGTTGTAAGGAAGATAATGGTAGAATCATACAAGAACAGGAGAAACAAGTTGAAGTAAATGTAGTAATACTTCATACTTTGTCAGATTTGCAGTGTTAGGGACCATGTCAGATCATCTATGATAACGAGGATAGAACTAATGGGGCATATGGTAGTCAGTCTCATGGTGGTCACAAATTAGATAGATATGACACAATTAGAGACGGAAGTTTTTTGGATACTCCAGATAGGAGAGGACATATACACAAGTATGATTCTAGTTATGATTCATATAAGAGTTATGATCGTCATCGGTATCATCCTTATAGGAGGAGTGATAGGGGGTATTTTTCGAATGAATTTAATAAATCAAAGCCACCAAAATTTGATGGAGAGATAAAGAAACCACAGGATGTAGAGTCATGGTTGCTTGGCATGAGGAAATTAAGCTTACATGAATATTTAGAGAACATGAAATCTAGAGTGGCTATATTTAGCCTCAAAGGTGAAGCAGACATTTGGTGGGAAGATGTGAATAATGACAGATATATTTATGATGAAGATTTGACTTGGAGTGAGTTTTAGTGATTATTTAAGGAGAAGTATTTCTCATAAAGATACTTTGATGATAGGGTAAAGGAATTTTATGAGCTAAAGATGGGATCTATGATAGATTATGAGAACAATAGCAGGTTCTTGGAGTAACCAAGGTATCCACCTTATCTCAAAGAGGAAAAGGACAAGATTCAGAAGTGCATTAGTGGGTTACTGGCTGCATTTAAAGAAATAATTGAGTTTACTGAGCCTAGATCATTATAGGAGGCCATTCAGAAGCTAAGGCATTGCTATGAACAATCGAAACACAAAACTAAGACTAAGCCAGACTGGTGAGGTAATGCAAACAACAAAGGAAAATGGGATAGAAAGAGAGCAGGGCCTAAGGATATAGGTAACAAGGAGAATGTCCCACCACCTAAGACGTTTAATGAATCAGACAGAGGACAGGGACACCGATATGGGGAATAGAATAAGGAGCCCATGCATTGTTGGACTTGTGGATGAGATCATCTTAGGAGCGTCTGTCCACATTACCGGAGTGGTAGGCCTAAGCTACACAGTGCATAGGAGGCACATATTGTTGGAGATGTTGGTCAGAGTATTCCACATATCTATGCAACATTGGCTAAAAAATAGGTAAAGCATCATGCAACTATCATTGAAATGGACGGTAAGATTTGTGATCAAGTTATTTCTATTTTGATTGACCTTGGATCTAATTATAGCTATGTAAGTCCTAAATTGGACGATAAGTGTGGCTTGAGTAAGGAATTTCATGTAGATTCTTGGATAGCGTAGTTGGATACAGGTACGAAGAAACGATTTCATCATTGGGTAAGAGCTTGAGCATTTGACTTGAATCGTATGCCTACCGTAACACATTTGAATGTATTAGCGTTAGGTTCATACAATATGTTGTTGGGCATGTTCTGGTTGTATCTTGATAGAACCAAGGTGGATTGTTATGATAAAGCCATTGAGTGTGCTGGTGACAATGGGGAACCAAGATTCTTGTAGGGTAGGAAGGAAGTGACATCAGTTAGGATGGTAATGGGTATGCAAGTTAAGGGTAGCCACAGGAAAGGGTTCATTTTATTTGAAGTACACATTTCTAGTGATAAGGGTAAGCAGGTTGAGGATATGGATGTGTTGAGCAGGTACCTAGTTGTACAAAAATTAAAGGATGTATATCCTAAGTACATTACAGAGTTGCCACATCATAGGGAGGTAGAATTTTCTATTGAGTTTGTGCCAGGGGCATCCCCAGCATCAAAAGCACCTTACAGGATGAGCACACCTAAGTTAGTTGAGTTAATGCTACAATTGAAGGAAATGTTGGATAACGGATACATTAGGTCAAGTGTATCACCTTAGAGCACACCGATCTTATTTGTGAGAAAGAAATATGGAATACTGAGATTATGCATTAACTATAGGTAGTTGAACAAAGTTACCATCAAGAACAGCTACCCTTTGCTGAGGATTGATGACTTGATTGGTCAACTGAAGGGACAAGTAGTGTTCTCCAAGGTCAACTTGAGATCCAGATATCACCAGGTACACATCAAGGAGGAAGAATTTCACATGACCTCTTTCCAAACTAGGTAAGGGCATTATGAGTTTGTTGTCGTTCTGTTTGCATTAACTAATGCTCCAACTACATTTATGTGTTGGATGAATAGTGCGTTGCATCCACATTTGGATCAGTTTGTTGTTGTGTACATTAATGATATACTGGTATATTCTAAAAATAAGGAAGAGCATCGTGAAAATTTACCATCATTGTTGAGGTTGTTAAGGGAGCATCAATTTTATGGTAAGCTTAGAAAGTGTAGCTTCTTTCAGACTGAGGTACACTACTAGGGGAATGTTGTCTCCATGTAGGGAATTGTAGTAGATCCAAAAAAGATAAGATCCATGATGGAGTGGGTAGCTCCTAATAATGTAGATGTGGTCAGATATTTCATGGGTTTGGAAGGCTACTGTAGGACGTTCATCAAGAACTTCTCACAGATTGCTTATCCTATCACATCATTTCCAAGGGAAGGTAAGAGGTTCGAATGGACTAAGGAGTGTGAGGCTAGCTTTGAGAAACTCAAGTAGTTGTTGACACATGAACCAGTGCTATAGATTGCAGATCTAAAGAAAGATTTTGTGATTTGTAACTATGCTCACAAGAGAGGGCTTGATGGAGTCCTTATGAAAGATGGACAAGTGGTATGCTATGAGTCTCAGAAACTAAACGAGCATGAGAAGAAATACTCGACACATTTTTTGGAGTTAGAAATGATCATACATGCATTGAATATGTGGAGAAACTATCTTCCTGGTAGGAGATTTGTACTCATGATTGATCACATTGGGTTGAGGTATTTTTCTGACCAGCCAAATCTGAATGCTAGGTAGGCTAGATGGTTGGCCACGATCAGTGAGTTTGATTTTGGGATCAAGTACATCAAAGGTAAAGAGAACAGGGTGGCACATGCTCCTAGTAGAAGGGTACAGGTGAATCACTTGGCAGCTATGAGCTCCTATGGGATGAACTTACAAGATAGGATTTTGTAGGTATATCAACAGGATGTAAGGTATAAAGAGATTGTGCACAGGTTGTAGCAGGATGCTGATACAGGTACAGGTGTAGGTACAGGTACAAATAGTGGTATAGGTAAAGGTGGCAGTACAAGTACAAGTACGGGTACAGGTACAGGTTCAAGTGCACAAGTTATGGATTATTGTCTTAAAATAGATGGGTTGGTCACGTTTTGAGACAGGATATATGTACCAGATAACTATAAGCTCAAGAAGATGATCTTGAGGGAGTTTCATACGAAACCTTATTCAGGTCACCGAGGTTATCAAAAGACATTAACTGTAGTGAAGGGAGATGTAGTAGAGTTCATGTCTAGATGTTTTGATTGTCAGTGAGTGAAAGCATAATTTAAGCATTCAGGTGGACTGCTACAATCGATCGTGATTCCAAAGTGGAAATGAGAGGTTATTTCCATGGACTTCATCACCAGATTGCCAAATATAGTGAGACAACATGATTCCAACGTGGTTATTGTGGACAGGCTGAAAAAGGTTACACACTTCATTTTGGTTAAGTTTACATTCTCAGCTAGTGATGTAGCACAGGTATTCATCATAGATGTGGTCAGATTGCATGGTGTCCCAAAGCAGATTGTGTTAGAGAGGGATGCGAAGTTCACTTCTATGTTTTGGAATGAGTTATTTACAGATTTTGGAAAAGAGTTGAGCTTCATCACAAGTTATCATCCACAAACATATGGACAAACAAATAAGGTCAGCATGATATTGGAGGACATGTCGAGGATGTATGTGATGCATCACCAATGGAAGTGGCCATTTGGTAAGTTTTTCATACAAAAACGATTATCAACAGCCATTTTGAGGCATTGTATGGGCAGAGTTGTAAAACTCCTATCACTTGGAGTGATCTCGATAACAGGGTGTTGATTGGACCAAATATGTTGGCAGACATGGGACAGGAAATGTAGGTAATCAATAAGAATCTAAAGGAAACATGAGATAGGTAGAAGAGTTATGTATATAGGAACAAGTTGTTCAAGGAGTTCTAGGTTGGGGAATAGGTGTATTTACACATCAACCCAAAGAAGAGTTCCTTGTGGATTGGATCATGTGCCAAGATGGCACCATAGTTTTGTCGACCCTTTAGTATCATTAAGAGGATTCACCTAGTATCCTATTGACCTAAACTGCCTCCAACAATGAAAGTCCATGATGTTTTCCATGTGTCATTGCTTAATAAGTATGTTAAGGATGTTGAGCATGTGATTCACTGGTCTGTATTGTAGGAGGAACCAGATGGAGAATTCCACCCGGAGCTTGAGTGTATATTGCATGAAAAGGTGCTCAAGATCGGGAACCGAGCAATCGAGAAAGTTAAGGTGTAATGGAAGCACTTTGGGCTCGATGAAGCTACATGGGAGATGGTGGATCAGATGTGCGCTATGTATCCTTCCTTGCTTGCAAGTTGAGGCAAGGTATTTTTGGCTTGGTGTTTTGGTGTGATATTGGTATATGTTTCGATATATGTTTTGATGATGTTGGTTTATGTACATATGTATATGGATGTAAATACCACCATGAGCTATGCTATAAATATCCATTATGTGGTATGTTTTTAAGATGTCATGTTATTATGTTGTTATGTTGGTTCACTTTCAACAGGATGATCATTGTAAATATTGCATCAAGCTAAGTTATAAATCTCCATTGCTATTATATATTTGGCTTACAACAGTTTTGTGGTTATAGGTGTTGTTAGATGTCGAGGACGATGTCCCCCAAGGGAGAGGGTGTTGTAATAGCCCTGGTGAGAATTCCATGTAATGAAAGTAAATAAATGAAAAATTATAACCACATATGATTGGACACTTATTCCAAGATGAATTTTGGGAAAATCCCTAGTGATGGGGATGACTTGTGATTGGTTATGGTGAAGGAAATTGGCAAATGAAATGGCTAAGGCTTTGAAAAGGAAAAATGTCATTTTGGGACATATTTTTATAAAAATAATGGAAATTAGGAGAAAAGGATGTGAAAGGTCACGTGTTTCATGTGAGGAGGAAATTGAAGGAAAATAATGCAAAATGAAGAAAATAGAGGCCTCATCCATAAAAAGGCTTATCAAGATTAGTTGGTAACCTGTCAATTTAGTGTTGGAACTCTCTTCTATTCTCTCTCTCTCATAATCTTGAAGACTTAGAGTTTCCTTGGAGAACTCTTGGAGGGTGTGGAATACTTGGATTTTTGGAGCAAGAAGGCAAAGGAAGAGAAGGAAAGCATAAGAGGGAATTGCAATCAATAGCTACATCATATTTGCTTGGAGGTAGCAATTTGCATGTTGTTTCCTTCACTAATTTTGGCATCCAACACACATGCATGTGGTTTCTTGGCTGTGCTCTGTCACTGGCATGGAGGATTTCATGGATTTCCTAGCCTTGAAATTTCTTGGATAACCATGGTGATTGTGGGCTTATTGTCATTATTTGGTTTTGGTTGGTTCTCGTGTTTCCTCAAGTTTGGTTGAGTTACTAATTCCTAGAGCCTTGGTTGGACAAACTCTCTAGAGCCCTGTAACATATTGGGTTAAGTTACTAGTGTTGTATCCTTGCTTGGAAAAACGCTTTGGAGCCCTTGGTGGGTTGAGTTACTACTCCTGGAGCCCTTGGTGGGTTGAGTTACTAGTCCTGGAGCCTTGGTTGGACAAACACTCTGGAGCTCGGCGGCAACTCTGGCTTCAAGTATTAGTCCTAGAGCCTTGGTTGGAACAAATGCTCTGGAGCCTTGGATGGCTAGGGTAGAGACCAATCAGATGATGGTTTTGTGATGTATGACCATGAGGTAGAATCACTATTTGATGGGTCGAGGTGGATGGCCTCTAGAACCCCTTGATGCATTTTGATTGATGTATTCTATGATATACCACATTCATGCTTGGAATATGGCACGAGGGTGAATGGCTAAAGAGAGATTTGGCTCAACCATTCTACAGTCGGGTGGAACGTGGAAGTCCCATCTCGATTTTGGATTTTGCATCACTAATGAAAGGTTATTTCTACTTGTATTTCTATGAGAATTTTGATGGATTGTATGTAGTCTATATGGTTGTACTTTCATAATTATTTATGTCCCTATTATGCTGGCTATGTATGTGTTTGATGACAGCGGCCATGTATGGATTTCCTCATGTTTCTACTTGTAATTGAATGATCAATGTATCAATGACCTAACTGACAGAATGATGGTTGATGTGTTGAGGCATTAATGGTTCGTAGACATTCTTAGCTATGTATGAGACCCCTATGCTCAGAACCGTTAATTACACGTGTAGATTACGCATTTGCAATATGTTTGAAGAAATGTCTATCATGGCTAGTAGTAGTCTAGTTAAGGTCTTCAACAAGTATTTGATTTAGTACTATCATTTCCATGTTATTTTACTCATATGAAGGGATGGTTTAGTTCTTGACAATGAACTAGGCTCTAGGCCTAAAAACGTGGCTCAAATAACGAGGTTATTGGTATAACACTAATAGTTTTGTTCCTTGGTTGTTGGCAGGCAAGCCTATGAGAGTGACTTTGGGTTGTTTGTAGCACTCATGCCTATAGCATGTGAGTGACTAAGCCTTAAATTGTCCAAAATCTTAGTGGGACCTCAAGGCAAGTTTCCTAAAGTATTGGATTGGTTCCTAAGGGTCCTATAGCTGATAATTAATGTTTCTATGGGGTGTTTCCATCGGTTCCACTTACTTAACATGAATTAGGAGGTCTAATCATTTCATAGTGGCCTTTCGTCGCATTCTTACCCTAGATAGATGATTTCTTGGGTAGATGTGGGAGGAGGGTGTTACAAATTGGTATCAGAGCATGGTTCACCCCTTGGACTGGATTGGATATGTGTTGGTCATGCATCCATGTCAGTTGCATGTGTGTCTCTCACCCTTGCATTCCATGTTCTTTCTGTATTTACATGATGTTGTTCATGGTTCTAGTTATGTCGTCATGTGAAATTTGAGGTGTGATTGTTGAATTCATCATTGTAAGTGTATAATTGGTTACATGTCGATTTATCTTTCTTACATGTATCATCGCAGTATGTTTGGTTTCATTCTTGTATGCTTGGTTGCATGTATCATTCTTGCAAGTTTGATTTCAAGTATTTTTAATTCATGCTTGGTCATTTGTGTTTATGCATATGTGTGGATGGTTATGCATCACTTATGCATGTTCATGGTTGCATGTGGTCAAGTGTATAATGGCATAATTATGGTGGTTGTTATGAATGAGGTCATGGTGTGTGTGGTTGTTGAGGTCATGCATTGATGGCTGGAGCCTATCTAGAATGGTGGTTGCATGGTCATATGCATATGTTTTATGTTTCTATATGTTGTCATGATTATGTTATACATGTATCACACTGATTTGTTGATCTTGCGGATAATGTATCCTCCACGAGCTATACTAAGGTACATTAGTTTATTGTGATTTAGTTTAGCTTACATGATAAACCTTCCAGGAAGAAATATCAAATCGCTAGCAAGATGATTGACTACTGTTGATGGTGCTAGACCCACTAACATGTCAAGGGATCTCCCTGGTAAGAAGTCCCAACTACACCTCAGATTGTTTGGTGTAGTAGTCCCAGTAGTGGGTCATATGGTATTGCCTTCCACGGTTGCGCGCAGAGGCAAGTAAAATGTCCCTGTTGGTAGCAAGGGTGTGACATGTGCAGCAAGCCAAGGAAGGTGCATGAACGGTTATAACACACATAAAGTGAGGTGAGTGTGGCCCTTGGACACCTGTGAAAGCACGCGGCTTGGAAGGGAACGCACGAGCAAAGATGCATCACAAACTAGAAAGAAATTTAGCTAACAATCCAAAGCTATGGTTAAACCAATAACACATTTCAGTAAGATTCATACATAATTATATGGAAAGAAATCATACATACATGCATAAGCAAACAATAAATATATCATTAGAGTAACCAAGATAGCTGAAAATACAATAAAAACATATGCATGAAATGTATTGGCTTTGTTATATTAAGAAGTGAAAGTTCGAATCATACAGTACAACTATGACCAACCACTAGTCATGATGTGAAACATTATAGTCATTGCCACCTGCTCCTCCAAAGAGATGTAGTAGCTTTGCAGTGTGGAGAAGCCAAGGCTCGTTACAATACTCTACAAGCCTTCTTTAAGATATTCCTCTTGGAACATTGGCTGACCAAAAGCCTATACAATGAGTTATGAGGTACTATATATAGCAAAGGGTGGGGTGACCCTTGACACTCCCCTTTGTGACTATTCATTTAGCCTCATGACTCTTCAACTACTGTATGAATGTTACATTTATCTATCGACACTTGAATTGACAAGATGTTACATACAATCTACACATGTACCCATGTGAGACAAAATAGGCTTGAGAAAGCCATGTAAGATATCTTATGACAGACAACTGTGGGAAAACAAACTCTTCGACATCCTCACGATGGTCAACAGTGGTGAATTGATGCCAAGCTCGGTAGTCCACAATAGTGTCTGTGTACTCTCTAGTGACATTTTTCTGGAAACGAACTCTTGCCTCTCTTGCATCTGGGTACACTACTTTGGCTCCTGTGTCCAACTCATTTGATAACATGCGCGTCATTATCTTGAGTGCAATGATACCAGTGACATAATGATGCATGGTGTGAGAATTGATTGCTAAATCTACATTGGTGGCTATCCACATCAAGTCGTCAAAGTATGAGTCTAGCTCCAGTCAGACTTGTGCCTTTGTCTTTTCCTCGGTGAGTGTACCAATAGATGGGATCGCATGTGCACGCAAACCAACATCCATTCTTTTGAATACCTATGCATGGGAAGTGTACAAACCATTGATGAGCTGCAAGATTTCTTCATAGTTCTGTATCTAACTCCGAATGTGTGCCTTCAACTCAACTGCTATGGGCTTCATCATCTTTGGCAAGTGTAACGAGGCTCCATTGTATCTCATTGTCCATGTTTTCATGTAATCAACAACATCATGCAAGTTTGATAAGATATGTGCTCTTCTGGAACATCACTGCTGCCAACCATTGAGATGGACAACTGCCTTATGCACGGTACCAAACCTAGAATACAAAGCCTGCATGATTTTCTCAAGGGATGATACTTCATGCAGTATCGCCTTCTTTAACTTTGATCGGGCAGGTGTTGTAACTAGTCCTCCTCCCTACTTGTCTATCTATAACTCTGTAGACATTCTCTCATTCTCTTCTATTAAGAAGAGAACACTCAAGCTAGTGGCTTCAATGTATGCTCTAGTAGCATCAGCCAATGCTATTGAATTCTTCTTCGGGTCAGATACGATCATGCATTCCTCAAAATTCTCAGGATATGTGTGGTCATCCGAAGTAGACACTCTGTGTGATTGCAAAAATCAATGCTGCGACTCGTCGAATGATATGTTGTGCACGTCTTCTTCTGGATTGTCTCCAAGGATCTCAGTATCCCCTTGGTTGCTTAGGACCTGCTCTACTTCCAGATTCAGTGAAGCTGGTGGGTTGCCCTCTTGGTGGTAAGGCATGAGGTCAATGTCCTACTCTAGTTCTAGCTACTCCATCTTTGTCTCCATCTTCTCAAGTACTTGTTCAATCTCTTGAGCAAAGTCTTGTTCTTGTGAGTGATCACCCTATCTGCTTTGTGCCAGCTGCTAGGATGAGTCTGCCACTTGTACGAGCGCAACTTCATCAATCAGTGCATGTTGTGCCCCCTGCTGTATTTGTCCCTACTGCACTTCCTTCTCCTGTCATTGCAACTCCTATTCCTTCCGGAGCTATTTCTTCAAGTCATGAAACTCCTTCACTATTTCCTCCATCCTCTGTTTTTCTCTCTACCTTTGCGTAGTCCTCCTATCACACTATTGCCTCTCCACCTCTATTTCCAAAGCTTCTTTCTGCACAAGTGGGTCTACTCTAAACTTCCAACTTTATTCTACCTCTGCACCGTTGACAATCTTTCTCTTGCCTTTGTCGCACGTCAGTATGTTTACCTCTGCTGCTGGTGCTCTCCTTGATGTTACTTCAAGCTGCTTCATTAACCATTCCACAATGATGCCGATGAGTTTATTGGGCCTGGAGAAGATGTGAAAATTTCTCCATGGGTCTTCCTTAGCACAATGACACACCCCGTGGATCCATGGAAAATGTACTCTCGCGCAGTGATCCTTCACAAAATAATGCGGGTCATATAGATTGAAGCTTTGGGTGTCGAAAGTAAATTTCTTGAACTCTTCTATCTCGGTGTCCGCATGCTTGAGACTCCATATCTTGTATAACATGATCCACAATAGAAGAGTGGGACAAGGTGCCTTCCTATTATGGTGCAGTCTAGCTGACAATCCCACCGAGATGTGGTATGAAATTTCTTGCATGACGAGATTGTCCATGGAAAACTTCGGAAAAACATGAAGAGGCTTCTCCGCGCTGTATATCTGTATGAAGGTTCCAAGAGGCGAGGCATACCAATCAACTGTGTCGATTAGTGCCTCCATTTCTACCTTCATCATGCAAGGTGGATCCTGCTCAAATATCATCTTGTACACTGGGGTGAAAAAATGGTCTAACAGCTATGTGACGACTCCATGGAAGCTGCATTCATAAAACAATTTACAATAAGTGTTCACAGAGGTTTCCACTAATGTCCATGCCCACTTCAAACCCGAGAACTCTTGACAGGCACAGATTTCATCTGAGATGTAAGCGAACATGTATATTTCTTCTTGCTAACCTTTGGGTGGTTGTCGAGCTCCTGTTACCTATTCCTTCAGCCCATGAGCCAACATGTTGGACTAGTAGCATGTTTTTCCTTCACTGGCCAATTGGTCCAACGTGATCACCAAACTCTGTGGGAAGGTCTCCATGCTTTCTTGTTCACACAAGTGACAAGCAAAGATTACCAAGTAGTGATACGCCATCTGTAGTATCTTCATCTTGTAAATCTGGTTGGGTGTCATTCTAAATTTGGCCAACTCCTTCACCTAGTTCTTCAAGATATCCCTGGAGTTGGCATCAGTGTCGGGTATGTTCAAGGGTGTCTACATGGTGATCACTCTATCCTGAAGGTACCAATCTCTGTCCCACTAACAATTCTCAATACCATCTTCTTGGGGTCAGTGTGCGAGACGATCCCATGTATCATGTCCGTGCATGGGAATGCAGTGTATCTACATGCAATTCGGTACAAGCCGAACTTTAGAATGTTCACATAGGCTTGGAGGTCTTCAAGATATTCCCCAAATGTGCCTAAGAATGAATCATTGGCCTCTTTCCATTTCAACTTGATGTCTTTGTCTACGATCAGCTTGGTGTCTTCGTAAATTGGAAAACTCGTAGACACTCGCTTAGCTACATCTCCAGCTGTGCTTCTGTCGTGTCCTTTGACCCTCCTCTCTTGGAGGCCATTGATCTTGACCTGCTGAGAGACAGATGAATACCTGTTATTTTTGGAGGCATGGAGACATGCATGGCAATAAATCTGTCAGTTAAAACCAAAGAAAACTTGAGGATTGACATGCAACATACCTGAGGAACTGATGGCAAGGATTGCACAATTTTCACTGGGAGGCTGGGAGACTGACTGCCGAAACTACAAAAAAGGTAGTCTAGATTGTCGGGAGGTTGGTTGACTGCTGGAATTGCATAATGCACAATCCAGACTAGCCTACTGGGTGTTGGGATTGTGCAATGCACAATTTAAAATCGCAAGTAATGCAGGCCCAAGGACTGTATTGTGCAATTTTCTGGGCTAGCAGACACTATCTCTCAGAATTATGCAAAGAAAGATTGGAGGAAATTGTCTAGCCATATTTGTGCATTTTATGGGAGGAAGGCAAAGCCTTCCCTGTCAGAATTGCACAATGTTTTCCGAGGAAGGCAAAGTCTAGGCAAAGGTTGCCCAGACCCACCAATGGGCAACTGAAAGCATATGAAGATATGAATGCATCGTGATACTAAGTGTAAGAAGGAGTGAATGATCATGCATGTAAACAATGAATGCAAGATTTAGAAAATAAAACAACATGCATGTGCGTGAAATGAGTCACTGAATCGACGAACATTCGTGCAGAACAATGGCATTCATGCTGCAGCAGTGAGATGCAAACAAAAACTAAAACGGTGCTTGTAGAGGCTAACATGCATGCAAACGATAGCAAACGTTCACAAAAATCAAACTGGAAGCATTCACATAAGCCAAAACATAAAAAGCAACATAAATGCTACAAAACAAAAGTAAAGCAGACTTACCCAGGTATAGATGAGTTGGATGTGATGAAGACTCCTAGATGTGTTGTGGGATGTTAGAGCTCCAAGATTGATTTGAAGAATGAGCTATGAAGTGTCAAATAAATAAATTTGAGGCTCATGACATGCATGCCACAAATATACGAAAAAGTGACACTTAGAAGAAAGTTTCTAAAACGATCTTTGCATGTAACCTCCAACTGCTAAAAGTAGCTCCCTAAAATCTATGGATGCTTTTTGCATGTTGCTTTTTGCTATTTTTGGAAAAAGAAGCCCATGCATTCAAATCATTTTTTCTAGGTCCCAGGTGGAACCAACGAACCTGAAGGCACATGCAACAACCTGCTTGAATAAGAGGGATTTTTACGCAATTTTTGGGAGGAGTTGGGCTGCCTATCAAGAGGGATTGCACAATTTCTAGGAGGAGCAACAGACTACTACCTAGAATTCCACAATTTTTGGGTTGAGCTGCACTGCTGGGCCATATTACACAATTTTCCCAGGGAAGGCTATCTGACTACATTGCACAATTTCTGGGACCAATAGGTTGCCCAACAAGTTTGCGCAATTTCTTGAGGGAAGGCTGGTTCCCCTCCAAAATTGTGCAATTTTCTAAGCGAACTTCTCAGCCAGTAGCTGGTCGATTTCTAGAAAGGTGACCAATTAGGGGAATGAAACAAACTATCATGCACATACTGGAAAGCTACTGAAAAATCAATGAAGCTTATGTACTTGGCACAGTAAGACATGATGCTAAGGATGGTAGGTAGGGAGGCTCCAAAATGAAGCTAAGGAAAAATTTTGGAGGGTGGTTGTAACCACTACAACAACTACAAAGACCCTCCCTATGAATTGGAAGAGCAGTATGGTGTTAATAGTCCTTCTGACTTGGCAGTTACACTAAGAAGCTTAATGAAAGAAATAAGGAGTTGTAAGGTAGATAATGACAAAATCATACTGGCACAAGAGAAACAAGTAGAGGAAAATGTAGTAATACTTCGGAGTTTTTCAAATTCGCAGGGACATGGACCATGTCGGATCACCTATGAGAAGGAGGATAGAAGTGATGTCCCATTTGGTAGTTGGTTGCATGGAGGTCACAGACCAGATATAGATGACACAATTAGAGACTACAACATTTTTGGATACTTCCGGATAGGAGAGGGCATAGACACAGGTATGGATCTAGTTCTAATTCAGATAAGCACTATGATGGTCATTGATATCATCCTTACAAGAGGAGTGACAGGGGATATTTTCTGGATGAAATTGAGAAAGAAAATCCACCAACATTTGATGGAGAGATGAAGAAACCACAAGATCCAGAGGCATGGTTGCTTGGCATGAGGATATTCTTGAGGTTGCATGCCTATTTAGAGAACATGAAAGCTAGATTGGCTACATTTAGTCTCAAAGGTAAAGAAGATATTTCCTGGTAAGATGTGAAGAATGTCAGATGTATTCATGAGGAACATTTGAGTTGGAGTGAGTTTAAGCGATTATTTAAGAAGAAGTATTTGTCAGAAAGATAATTTGATGATAGGGCAAAGGAAATTTATGAGCTAAAGATGGGATCTATGACCGATGATGAGTAAACTAGAAAGTTCTTGGAGTTACTGAGGTATGCACCTTATCTCATAGAGGAAAATGACAAGATTCAAAGGTTCATTAGTGGGTTACCACTTGCATTTAAAGATAAATTTCAGTTCGATGAGGCTAGATAATTGGAGGATGCCATTCAAAAGCTAAGGCATTGCTATGAACAATCAAAGCGCAAAACCAACGCTAACCTAGATTGTAGAGGTAATGAAAAGAAAAAAGGAAAATGGGGTAGAAAGAGAGAAAGGCCTTAGGATACAATTGAAAAGGAGAATGTCGCACCACCTAAGAGGTTCAATACATCAGACAAAGGACAAGGACACCGATCTGAGGAATAGAATAAGGACCCCATGCAATGTTGGACTTATGGAGGAGATCATCGCAGGAGACACTGTCCACAGTATCAGAGCGGTAGGCCTAATATACAGTGCACAGGAGGCACAAACTGTTAGAGATGTTGTTTAGCATATTCCACGTACCTATCCAACATTGGATAACAAACACGCAGAGCATTAGACATCTATCATTGAAATGGGTGGTAAGTTTTGTGGTCAAGTTATTTCTATTCTGATTGACCTTGGATCTAATTATAGCTATGTTAGTCCTGACTTCGTGGATAAGTGTGGTTTTAGTAAGGAATTCCATGCAAGGTCTTTGTTAGTGCAGTTGGCTATAGGTACGAAGAAACGAGATCATCATTGGGTAAGTGCTTATGCATTTGACTTGAATGGTATGCCTACCGCAATACATTTGAATGTATAACCATTGAGTTCATACAGTATGTTGCTTGCCATGGACTAGTTGTATCTTCATAGAACCAAGGTGGATTTTGATGATAAAGCCATTGCATGTGTTGATGACAATGGGGAACCAAGAGTCTTGCAGGGTAAGAAGAAATCCACATTAGTTAGGATGGTGACAATTATGCAAGCAAAGCATAGCCACAGGAAAGGGTGTATGTTATTTTTCAGTACACATTTCTAGTGATAAGGGTAAAGAGGTTGAGGATATAGCTGTGTTGAGAAAGTACCAAGTTTTACAACAATTCAAGGATGTATTTCCTGAGGACATTACAGAGTTTCCTCCTCACAGGGAGGTAGAATTTTCTAATGAGTTAGTGTGAGGGGTATCTCCAGCATCAAAATCACCTTACAAGATGGGAACACATGAGTTAGTTGAGTTAAAGCTACAGTTGAAGGAAATATTGGACAAGGGATACATTAGGCCAAGTGTATCACCTTGGGGTGGACCGGTCTTATTTGTGAGAAAGAAAGATGGAAAACTTAGATTATGCATTGACTACAAGCAGTTGAAAAAAGTGACCATCAAGAAGAGGTACCCTTTTCCAAGGATTGATAACTTGTTCGATCAGCTGAAGGGAGCAACAATGTTCTCCAAGATCTACTTTAGATCTGGATATCATTAGGTGAAAATCAAGGAAGAAGACATTTACAAGGCCGCTTTTCGAACTACGTACGTGCATTATGAGTTTGTTTTTGTCCCATTTGGCTTAACTAATGCTCCAGCTACATTTCTATCCACATTTAGCAGCAGTGTTGAGGTTGTTGATAGAGCCTTAGTTGTATGCTAATCTCAGGAGAGACTGTCCACAGTACCAGAGTGGTAGGCCTGAGATATACATTGTGTAGGAGGCACAAACTATTGGAGATGTTAGTGAGAGTATTCCACATATCTATGCAACATTGGATAACAAGCAGGAAAAGCATCAGACAGCTATCATTAAAATGGACGGTAAGATTTATGATCAAGTTATTCTATTTTGATTCAACCTAGATCTAATTATAGCTATGTTAGTCATGACTGGTGGACAAGTGTGGTTTGAGTGAGGAATTTCATGCAGAGTCTTGGTTAGTGCAGTTGGATATAGTTACGAAGAAACGAGTTCATCATTGGGTAAGATCTTGTGCATTTGACTTAAATGGTATGCCTACCACAACACATTTGAATGTATTACCATTAGGTTCATATAGTATGTTGTTGGGCATGGATTGGTTGTAACTTCGGAGAACCAAGGTGGATTGTTATGATAACCCCATTGAGTGTGTTGATGACAATGGGGAACCAAGAGTCTTACAGGGTAAGAAGAAAGTGACATCAGTTATGATGGTGATAGCTATGCAAGCAAGGAGTAGCCGCGAGAAAGGGTGAATGTTATTTTCAATACACATTTCTAGTGATAAGGGTAAGGAGGTTGAGGATATGGATGTGTTCAAAAGTTACCCAGTTTTACAGTAGTTCAAGGATGTATTTCCTGAGGGCATGACAGAGTTGCCACCTCACAAGGAGGTAGACTTTTCTGTTGAGTTAGTGCTAGGGTAGCTCCAACATCAAAAACACCTTACAAGATGAGCACACCTAAGTTAGTTGATTTAAAGCTACAATTGAAGGAAATGTTGGGCAAGGGATACATTAGGCCAAGTGTATCACCTTGGGGCACACTAGTCTTGTTTGTGAGAAAGAAATATGGAACACTCAGATTATGCATTGACTACAGGCAGTTGAACAAGTGACCATCGAGAATAGGTAACCTTTGCTGAGGATTGATGACTTGTTCAATCAACTAAAAGGATCAGTAGTGTTATCCAAGAACGACTTGAGATCCAGATATCATCAGGTACACATCAAGGAGGAAGACATGTATAAGAGTTAGTAGTTAGATGTTTTGATCGTCCGCGAGGGAAACCAAAATGTAAGCATCCAGGTGGAATGCTACAACCGATCACGATCCCATAGTGGAAATAGGAGGTTATTTCCATGGACTTCATCACAGGTTTGCCAAAGATAGTGAGAGAGCATGATTCCATCATGGTTATTGTGGACAATTTGACAAAGGTTGCACACTTCATTTCAGTTAATTCTTCATTCTTTATTATCTTCTTTATTTAGAGGTATCGTTATACTAGACCCTAGCTTATAATGGGATGGAAATGTCACCTGTCTAATAACCGGCAGGGGGGTCAAGGAGGGGGCGACGACAGGGGGTCCAGGGGGGGTGATGTAATTTCCCTTATAAAATATTGAAATATCGTAATCAATCTGAGCCGTTCATTAGGAGGATGATCTGATGGTAGAAGTTATGTTTAATTTAGGGTTTTTTTCTCCTAGAAGGGAAACCCTTGCTATATATGAGGGAATTGTATTGTGGCTATGTATATGTGTATTCTGAGCGAGAAAGAGAGAGGAGATTGTGTGAGATCAAAGAGGGAATTACAAGGGATATGTTATAGATTTTATCTCCTTATTTTGCTGGATAATATAAAGGGAAGGATTGGTTGTTTCTCCGTGGATGTAGCCGAAATTGTGTGAACCATGTATATATGTGTCTCTCTTATTTTATAAGTTTTATGTGTTTATATTTCTACAATATTTTGTGTGTTTCATTGCACTATATTATATAATTTTCTAACAATTAATGTTTGTATGGTGTTTTTATGTCAGATCCACTTCCTTAACATAACTTAGGAGGTTGAATCATATCATAGTGGCCTCTAGTCGCATGTTTACCCTAACTGGCTGGTTTCTTGGGTGGACATGGGAGGAGAGTGTTACAACATGATACATAATCTAGGATGCCTGACTCTAGGGGGAGTATCATGTTAGGAGTTTTGATGTTGAGAAGGTCTCAAAGATCCATCTAATGGAATAAAAAAAATAGGTAGTACAAGTGGTAATCTTCACCCCATTCCTCCAATTTCAAATGAAAGGGTTAAGTAAGTTATAGAATGGTATCATAGCATCCATGTTCAATACTTGGATGAGGTGAGATTTTTCATGGCAAAGTGAGGAGGTTTCATTAAATAATTATAGAATACTAGCTCAATTTGGAGTATGCTTGTTGATTGTTGCTAAAATTATGTTAGGATAAGTTAGTTGATGGCTAACAACTCTATGGCAATATGATGGTGATTTTGGATACATTTTTTCATTCATTTGGTACCAATTACATGAGTGAATGACTGTCGGATATGATTTTTCAATGGTTTGTATGTTAACATGGATGTTTTGTTACCACGAGAAGCCCCATGATACTTCGTGAATGCAAACTCATGACCCTGATTTCTATTTAAATGTTGTTTTAAAATGTCTAACAATGTTTGTGATTGAAAATACATCACAACCAACATAAAATAGAAAAGATATTGTGATGAGAAAAAAATGGTCGAATATAGTTCCGATCATTCCCAACATGGAACTAATGGAGTTATAACCCGTGAAGAAGAGAGATCAATTGGAAAAGGGGGAGGAAATCAATCCCTCAAGTGGATGGACACCCTAAGAAGTGTTCGAGATGAGGTGAGGAGATTTAAGGCCAATAACTAGAGGCTAGTAAGATCCCAAGAGATGAAGGCTGAGATCAATGCAGTCATCCTACAATTCTCTTAGCCTGGCAGAGGTAAAGGCAATCTTAAATGATGACCAGTCGTAGAGACAGGAAAATCCCTTGAGAGTTAAAACAAAACACCAATGGAGAAGATGGTAGTGGATCCCAAAAGAGGCCTAGGCAAAGAAGTGAGTACACAATGCTAGGGGGAAAACCTTTGAGTACTCCAAAAGGAAGGGCTAGAATCTAGGTTCCTTACTCAAGAAAACTATCTAGTTTTTCCACCTAGATACGTCATCCCTCTCATCACCACCATCGCTCAGAGAGCAATGAAAGGGAGCCTATGCCTAAAGAGTTTGAAAAGGAAATTCCACCCACATTCGATGGGGATATGAAGAAGATAGAGGATGCAGAAGCATGACTGTGAGGGATGAAGAATTTCTTTAGAATACATGACTACTCTGAGAATATGAAATCCAATGTTGCCTCTGATAGTTTAAAAGAAAGAGTTGACATCTGGTGGGATGACCTAAATAATAATAGAGCCATCACAGAGAAGGATGTGACATGGGAAGAGTTTGATAAGCTTTTCAGAGAATAATACTTGTCTCAAAACTACTATGACAATAAGGAAAAATAATTCTCTGAACTCAGAATGGATTACATGACTAGTGATGAACATGTCACCATGTTTTGTGGACTATTGAGGTATGTCCCATATCTCAAGGATGAGAATATTAATATTCAGAGGTTCATAAATGGGCTACCTATGGTATTCATAGATAACATTGAATTGTTGGAACCCGAGACTCTAAACAATGTGATTAAGAAGTTAGAAAATTTCTATGAGAAATGAAGACATGGGCCTGAAACTAGGAGTAACTAGATTGTCAAAAGCGCTGCTAGATGAAATGTGAGTTGGACAAGGAAGAAACTAGATGGAAAGGAGATGAAACACCCAACTTAGATAATACAATTTCACGAGAAGGCTAACATTTCCGTTAAGGGAAATGTATTGCAATCGGTGTCATCACCACCTGTTGCAGCGGATACAAACACCCTCCAACATTTTTCCTTAGCTTCATTTTGGAGCCTCCCTACCAACCTTTCAAAGTAGCAGTCTTGTCAAGTACACAAGATTCAATGATTCTCTTGTAGAATGACAACTTGTCCTTCAAATCTTTTTGCATCCCCCTCACAGGTTGTTTCATCGGACTTAGTTTAGCTGCAGGCTGAGAAGCTCCCTTAAGACATTGCGCAATTCTGGAGGGCAACTAGCCTTCCCTCCAGAAATTCTGCAATTATGTATAGCAGCATGGTGGGCTCCAGAACTGCGTAAATATTGCTATCACTGTTCATGTTTGAAAATTTTACAATTCCTCCCAGCAGGGCTGCTCAGCCTAAAAATTGCACAATTCTAGGCAACAGTCAGCTGCTTTTCCGAGAAATTACACAATACCTCTAGGTAACAAGCCGATCTCCCTCCCAGAAATGTGCATTTTTCTCCTCCCAGATGAGCAGACTGTTGCATTTGCATTTAAGTTTACCAGTTCCCTCCAAGACCGAATAAACCTGATTTGTGTGCATGGGCTGCTCCTCCCAAGGCAACATGCAAACACATCCCTTGTTTTAGCGATCTACTTTTAGCAGTTGGAGGTTACATGCAAGGATCATTTCAAAAACCTCCCACCAAGTGTTGATTTCCCTATATTTGTGGCATACATTTCGCAACCTCAATTTTATCGAAGCTCATCAAACAGATGCTACAAAGTTCATTCCTCACATCGATTTTGCATCTTTGACATCCCACATTGCATCTAGGAGTCGTCGACACATTCAACTTGGAGATTTTGGCGTAAGCCCACTTTTCATGTCTCGCGTTGTGTTTCTAGCACTTTTTATGTTTCGCTTCCTATGAATGTTGTCTTCTTGATTTCAGTGAGCTCTTGCTATCGTTTTGATACATAACAGCATGTACTAGCACCATTTTAGTTTTCATTAACATCTCACTGTTGTCGCATGCATGACACTATTTTGCATGGACAGTCGTCGTTGCGGCGACTCACTTCACACACATGCATGATTTCCTATTTTCTGAATCCTTCACTTCTTCTTTACATGAATTATCATTCACTCTTGTTTGCACTCATCTCATCACGCTTTCACAGTTCATGTTTCCAATGACCCGTCAGCCAGGCCGGGCTTCCTTGGCCTGGACTATGCCTTACCTGGATAGCACTACTCATTTCCAAAAGAAAAGGCTCTTCCTTCCCCCCATAAATTGTGCAAGTATAGCCATGCACTAACCTCTAGGATTGCATTGTGAAATTCTCAAAAGCAGTCTTTTGCTGGCCCTAGAAACTGCATAATGCAGTTTGCTAGTTGCATGTCACTGCTGACTGAAATTGCACATTGCAAAGTTTTAGTCCTCAGTAGGCCATATTGGACTATATATTGCATAGTTCTAGTAGTCAGTCAACCTCCTAATAGCCTGGACCGTGCCTTGTGAAGTTTTGGCAGTCACTCTCTCAACCTTGCACCAGAAATTGTGCGACCTTCATGATCAGTCACACAGGTATGTTGCAAGTCATTTCTCAAGTTCATTTTGGTTTTCGATTGATAGATTGCTTACCATGACTATTTCCATGCCCCCAGGAATTGTAGGTGTTCATCTTCCTCTTAGAAACACATGTACAATGGTTTCTAGGACAGTAGAGTCGAAGACACCATTTAGAGCACACTTGGGGATGCAGTCGATTAACTGTCTATGAAGTTTCCTACCCACGAAGAAATCAAGTTGTTCGTAGACAAGGACATCAAGATATGATGACAACAACATCATAACAAGAAGCACCATGAACAATAGCTGAAGGTAGCACGCCAAGTGCAATGAATGTAAGAGGAAGGTTGTTGACAACACAGAGGCGGAACAAAGTTACAAGCTCAAGCAGATCCACTTGTGATGAAAGAATATTTGGAGACTCAAGCTATGAGGTGATGACGTGACATGAAGATCATGTGACGAGAGAGAAAAAAATAGAGAAGGAGTTGCACATGCTGAAGCAACACCTCAAGGAAGAATAGGAGCTATATAGATGAGATAATGAGTTACAGCAGGAACAGGTACAACAACAGGTACAACATGCACTCATGGATGAAATTATGCCCATACAAGTTATAGATCCATCCCAACAACTAGCATGGAGCAGACATGGTGAGCAGTGTTGTTGATCGCATGTAAGGGAATTCATCAGCGTGCATGTCATTGCGCGCACGCATGAAATCCCACCCATTCAACACACTCACTGAGGCAAATTCAAGAAGGAAGTCCGAATGGAGTTGAACATGTAATTGATAGTTGATGCACATAACCACTAGCATACACTAGAATATCAGCACGAACACTATGTGTTAGTGTGTTGCTGGTTCAGCCGCACCCAAGAAGACCATGTGCATGCTAGTAGATGAGTTGGATGTGGGAGCCACACCAATGCACCCGGATGCAAAGGAGGTAAGAGTTCGCTTCAGCAAGATGTCACCATGGAGCACATGCACACCATCAGGGACGACCAAAATTGGCATCAGCTCACTACCTTCACCATCACAAGCATGTCAAAGAGTTGGTCTGACCACAACAAACTGAGTGTCAGTGATTTCTTGCATGGCTTGCTGAAGCCATGTTGTCTCACATGGGCACATTTGCATTATAATGTAACATCTTGTCAAGTGGAAGTTCAAGCGACGATACTTAGATGTAACAGTCATAGAGTAGATGAAGAGTCATGAGGGTAGATGAACTTTCACAAAGGGGAATGTCAAGGGTGACCCCACCCTTTTCTATAAATAGAACCTCATAACTCATTGTAAAGGTTTTCAATCAGCCAAGCTTCTCATAGGAGTATCTTAGAGAAAGCTTGGATAGTATTGTAATGAACCTTCGCTTCTCCATTGCACAAAGCTAGTATATCTCTTCGGAGGAGAAGGCGGTTCTGGTTGTAATGTTCCGCTGTAGAACTATCTTTTTGACATGGATGTATTGTATTACTGGAACTTACACTTATTAATATAATAGAGCCAACACTTTTCATGCATATGTTGTATTTTATTTCAGATATCTTCAGTACTCTAAATGATATATGTATCCATTTGCTTACGCATGCATGTGTAGCTATTTCTGTATATGTAAGTATGAATCTTTCCGATATGTGTTGCTGGTTTAACCATCACTTTGGATCGCTAGCTAACTTGCCTTCCATGTTGTGATGTGTGTTTGCTTGCGTGTTCCCTTCTTAACTCCGTGCTATCATAGGTTACCAAGGACCGCACTCACCTCACCCTCCATGTGTTAGAACCTCTCATGCACCTTCCTTTACTTACTACATATGTCACACCCTTGCTACCAATAGGGACATCATACCTGGTTCTGTGCAAAACTGTGGTCAAGGCATTATCGTACGACCCACTTCTAGGACTCCTACACCAAATGGTCTGAGGTCTAATTGGGACTTCTTACCGAGGGGATCCCATGACATGTTGGCGGGTCCAGCACTGTCAACATTTTGCCGCTAGAAGGAGGGCCAGATGACAAGATGATTCCTCACATCTGTTTTGAATCTCTACATATCTATCATGACTAACTACAGAGTTTCTCTTCCGGAGTGTATGTTTTATGGAAATGACTTCATTATCTCAAAAAATTTCTCAGATAACTTGTCACATAAAATATTTGATGGTGGAGGTCATGCAGCCTTGGTTAGGCATGAAGTAAATGTTGTAGCCTCATGCGAAAGACATTGAATATTTGAAGAGTACATGACCTGTGCGATGTTCGTCTACACTCTTCAAGGGCACCCTGTGCAATGGTGTGCCACGCTGCCCAAAAAATCTATTCATTCTCTTGCTCATCTGGTCACAGAGATAGACCGTGCTTTCAATAACTTTAACCATAAAGCACTTGATCAATAAATTGTGAAATTACGAAAAGCACTCGATGAATCTATTGATCAATTTTACACACGCTTTTGTAATCTTACATACTGATTTCCCGAAGATGAAATTGATTGGGAATTTCTTTATGGAAGATTTCAGTATCTTCTTTGTATATCTGAACCCTGTTCAGCACACTTCGGTGATGGAGCTATGAAAACATAGTGAAGAACAATTGCTGTCACAAGTGACTGTCTGCATTCACCTCCTCAAATAGCTCCACCACCGTGGAGTGATGTGGGTCGTCATGCACACAAATCTGTTGAACCATCACATCCTCCCACCCCACTTGATCTTGGTATATACACATATTTGGCTTGCAAACCCATTTATTGTCACGTGCATTCGTTCCCTCAATCTCTGTCCCCACATTCTATTGATCCTACTGATTGTACTTTCTTGTGTTTTCCCATTCCAATCTCTTCACCTATGGTGAACGAGGGTCAAATTGTCGATATAGTTGGTGTTATGCAGGAAACCTATGCCATCATTCATGATGAGTGTGTGCGGGCATCTAAAGAAGAACTCGTAGTGAAGGATGACTCCCTTCCAACCCCGCCTCATTCGCTTTATCCTGACATCCATTGTGATTCTATCACTGATGATTTCCCCTATGAAAACCCATTTCAAGATGCTTCTACTTCTGATCATTCATAGGACACGTCAGATGTCAGTCTGTCATCATAGTGGGGAGAGGATACATCTTCCTCCAAAAATTTGTCCAATCTGTCATCTGTAATTTCTAAAACCACAAAGGGTGAACATCTTTGCTTCTCATATACACCACTTCCTGATTCATCAAATCATGAGGATGCTGGCAAACATCGTGAATTTTCTGATCTTCGTTGTCGTGATCTCTATACGTCTTCATCTGATCACAATGTTGACTCAATTGTTGTTAATATGTATACGAAACTGTTCTACGATGATCTATCTGTCAACAAAGTTGAAACCCCGCAGATTGTTGAGGCACTTCAGCCTGAGATGATGGTTATGTCAAGCCCTCGTTGTCCGGAGGTTGGTTTCACTTCCAGTTAGGAAATTTTTGAAACACTCAAGGCTCCTCATCACTCTCCTCTTTGCATTGAAGATCAACCAAATACCTAGATTTCGCTTCCTCCACTCGAACTACATGATCCCATCGCTCATGTGTTGGAAGAATGTTACACATCAAGCAAACATGCACAATGTAAGTGGTCTACCTCTCTCACATTTGCTTGCATGTCATAGTCAAGAGAATGCATACACTCAACATATGCATATAATGTAGCAAAGCACCGTGGAAAGTCCACAAAGTGCATGCCATGCACTTTCACTCATTTTTGTTATGTGGACGCTTGTAAGCTTAGAGTGTGTCTATATTCATCGTTGTATCTTTCACATTGGCTGGTTCACACAGTTGTGTTGTTCAAAACCATGCCTTCACTGACATGGGTCAACCAATGCGCCAATGGGTGCATCGGAAGTACCACTTCTCGTAAGATGACCCATGCACTGCTAACTTAGGAGTAGGAGTAGTGTTTTCTTTTGAGTTGTTTTCTTGCATGCATGTTTTCTTCTTTCTTTGTGTGTTTGTTTGGTTTCTTGTTTGTTTTCTTACTCTCTTTGTTTCTAGCTCTTGCTTTTCTTTTTGTTTTTTTGCTTGTTATTGTCCATAGGTTAGTTTTGCATGGGCAGTGTGTGACTCTTGAAACAAGCTAGGTAAAGTACAAAAGGACTTGTACAACTATAAACATTTGGTTATCTTTTGTCTGCTCTCTTATTTCAGAACTTGTTGTCTTCAGTCCATGATACATCAATGGAAAATACATACTATTCAAAGTGAGCCTTGGTGAAAACACAACGCTTGCGCACTAACTAGTATCACCTACTCTAGTCGGTTGTTTTTGGGTTAATCCTTGCTAGCTCAGTCAAATAGAGTAAGTTGAGGGGGGAAATCTTAACAAGAACGTCAAAGTATACATAAAATCCTTCTCTCAATGAACAACCTCTTCTTTGCTCAATAAGTCAGAATCCCTCTTCCACCTCTGAAATGAATAAGTGCTATGCACAGTTATGAAGATGAAAAATGAAAAAAGTGAAAAAGTGAAAAAAGTTATAAAAAATGAAAAATGAAAAAGGAAAAATAAGAGAAAGCCTTCTTGCATAGAGAGGTGATGCAAGGAAATCCATCGGAGTACTAACCAGGCTCGCTGGCAGCGGATCCATGCTTGTGTTCTTGCGTGATTCCGCCAAGGTACTGTCTAGGCCCGTTGGCAGCGAAGCAACAACATAGATGAAACTAAGACTCTGATGATTGTACTGCTTTTGCATCATATACTCCTCAACCCCAATCAAAATAATTGTGTTGGCTTGGCTTGGAATGTGTGTCAACTGACCAAGTTCTTGGAAGATGCTACAACTTACAATCAAGTAGTGTGGAAACCAAGACGAACCTTAGAACTGGACTATAATTCCAGAGATGTTAGACTTGCTTTTCACGAACAAGGTCCATTCAGAGAGCTAGAGTTCTACTAGTGTGTCACCAAGTGTTGTAGCGGCTACAACCACCCTCCAAAATTTTTCCTTAGCTTCCTTTTCGAGCCTCCCTACCAACCTTTCACAGTAGCATGTCTTGTGTTTTCAAGTACATAAGCTTAGGTGATTATCTTGCAGAATGACAGCCTGTACATCAAATCTTATTGCACCCCCTCATAGGTTGTTTCATCGAACTTAGTCCAACTGCAAGCTAAGAAGCTCCCTTAATAATTTGTGCAATTCAGGAGGGAAACAAGCCTTCCCTCCAAAATTGTGCAAATCTCCCTGTCACTATTCATTGACAAAATTGTACAATTCTTCCCAATAGAGCTGCTCAGCTCAAAAATTGCACAATTTTGGGTAGTGGTCAGCTGCTCTGCCCAGAAATTGTGCAATCCCTCTGGACAGGAAGCCTAAATCCCTCCCTGAAATGCTCATTTGTTTCCTCCCAGATGAGCAGACTGTTGCACATGCAGTTGAGTTAACCAATTCCCTCCGTGACCGAGGAAAATTGATTTTCATCCATGGAATGCTCCTCCCAAGGCAACATGAAAAGGCATCCCTTATTTTAGGGATCCATTTTTACCAGTTGGAGGTTACATGTAAGGATCATTATAGAAACCTCACACCAAGTGTCACTTTCCCTAGATTTGTGGCACGCACGTCGCAACCTCGATTTTATCAAAACTTGTGAATTATATGCTGCAGAGATCATTCCTCACATTGATCTTGCAACTCTAACATCCCACATTACATCTAGGAGTCTTCGGCACATTCAACTCAACTGTTTTGGGGTAAGCCCGCTTTTCATGTCTCGCGCTACATTTCTGGCACTTTTTATGTTTCGCTTTGTATGAATTTTGTCTGCTTGATTTTATTGAGTACTTGTTGTTGTTTCGATATATACCAGTTTGTACTATCATCATTTTATTTTTCATTAACATCTCACTATTGTTGCATGCATGACACTGTTTTTCACGATCGATCATTGTTGCATCGACTCACTTCACGCACATGCATCATTTCCCATTTTCCGAATCCTGCACTTGCTCTTTTCATGAATTATCATTCACTCTTGTTTGCACTCATCTCGTCATGCTTGAACACTTGTCAAGTTTCCAGTCACCAGTCTGCCAGATTGGACTGGCTTGGCATGGCCCATGCCTTGCTCGGCTAGCACTGCGCATTCCCGAAAGCAAAGTCTCTGCCTTCCACCAAGAAATTGTGCAAGTATAGCCAGGGACTGACCTCCAGGCTTGCATTGCACAATTCTTGGAGGAAGTGTCCTGTTGGCCCCAGAACTGTGCAATGCATTTTGCTGGTTGCATGTCACTGCTTACTAAAATTACACATTGCGCAGTTTCAATCCTCATCAGGCCAGGATAGACCGTGGATTGCGTAGTTACAGCAGTTAGTTAGCCTCCTGACAGCCCAGACTATGCCTTGTGCAGTTTTGGCATTCAGTCTCTTGACCTCCCGGCAGAAATTACGTGACCTTCATGATCAGTCACACAGGTATGTTGCAAGTCAGTTCTCAAGTTCGTTTTGGTTTTCAACTGACATTGCTTTCCATGAGTATTTCCATGTCTACAGGTATCGTAGGTGTTCATCCACCTCTCGACAGCACATGTACAATGGTTTCTAGAAGAGTAGAGTCGAAGACACCATTTAGAGCACACTTGGGGATGCAATCAATCAAGTGTCTATGAACTTGCCTACAGATGAAGATATCAAGTTGTTCATAGAAAAGGACATCAAGATATGATAGTAGCAGCATCATAACAAGAAACACCATGAACAAGAGCTGAAGGAAGCACACAGCATGCAATGAATGCAAGAGGAAGGTAGTTGACAACACAAAGGCGGAACAAAGTTGCAAGCCCAAGCAGATCCACTTGTGATGAAAGAAAATTTGGAGACTTAGGCTATGAGGTGACGATGCGACATGAAGATAGCATGAATATAGAGAATAGAACAGAGAAGGAGTTTCATGTGCTGATGGAGCAACTCAAGGAAGAGAAGGAACTGCATAGATGAGACAATGACTTGCAGCAGGAACAGGTACATCAGCGGGCACAACATGCACTCACAGATGAAACTGCACCCATACAAGTTATAGATCTATCCCAGTAGTGAGCACAGAGTAGACATGGTGAGCAGTGTTGTTGATCTCATGCAATGGAATTCAGTAGCATGCATGTCATTGTGCACACACATGCGATCCAACCCTTCCAGCACACTCACTGAGGCAAACACAAGAAAAATGTCTAACTGGAGTTGAACATGTAGTTGATAGTTGATGCACATAACCAACATCACACACTGGAATATCAACATGGACAGTATGCATTAGTGTGTTTCTTGTTTCGCTGCACCCAAGAAGACCATACGCATGCTAGCAGACGAGTTGGATGGAGGAGCCACACCAATGCACCCAGATGCAATGAAGGCAAGAGTTCACTTCAGTAAGATGTCACCATGGAGTGCATGCACACCATCATGGATGACTAAGCTTGGCATTAGCTCACCACCTTCACCATCACAAGCATGTCAAAGAGTTGGTCTCACCACAATGGACCGAGTGTCAATGATTTCTTGCATGGCTTGCTCAAGCCATTTTGTCTCACATGGGCACATGTGCATTGTAATGTAACGTCTTGTGAAGTGGAAGTTCAAGTGTCTATAGTTGGATGTAACAATCATAGAGTAGATGAAGAGTCATGAGGGTAGATGAACTGTCACTAAGGGGAATGTCTAGTTTCACCCCACCCTTTGCTATAAATAGAACCTCATACCTCATTGTAAAGGCTTTTGGTCATCCAAGCTTCCGATAGGAGTAGCTTAGAGAAATCTTGGATAGTATTGTGATGGGCCATGGCTTCTCCACTACGTAGAGCTAGTATATCTCTTTGGAGGAGCAGGAAGTTGTGGCTGTAACGTTCTATTGTCAGAGCTAGTGGCTTGAAATGGATGTATTGTATGACTGGATCTTACACTTCTTCATATAACAGAGCCAACACGTTTCATGCAGATGTTGTATTGTATTTCAGCTATCTTTAGTACTCTAAATGCTATATGTATATGTTTGCTTATGCATGAATGTGTAGCTATTTCTATATATGTATGTATGAATCTTTCTGAAATGTGTTGTTGGTTTAACCATCACTTTGGATTGCTAGCTAACTTGCCTTCCATCTTGTGATGCACCTTTGCTCGTGTGTTCCGTTATTAACTCCATGCTATCATAGGTTTCCAAGGGGCAAACTCACCTCACCCTCCATGTGTTAGAACCTCTCATGCACCTTCCTTAACTCATTGCATATGTCACACCATTGCTACCAATAGGGACATCTTACTTGCCTCTGTGTGAAACCACGTTCAAGGCATTTCCGTATGACCCATTGTTGGTACTCCTACACTAAACGATCTGAGGTCTGATTGGGAATTCTTATCGTGGAGATCCCCTGACATGTTTGTTACTAGGAATAGTGTCCACTTAGAGCTACTATTCCCACTAAGACTGGTAGCTATCTTAGAAACAAACAAGTTAAAACTACTCTCTTTTTCCTTTATGAAAAATAGACAAGAGGGGAATAGAGGACACCAACCTTTGTCTTGCGCTTGGTTCCTTGCTCGGTTCCTCTCTTTCTCGATAGATCTTTTCCGCTCCTTCTTTGTCTACACAACTTCAGAGAGCACCTATGGAATCAAAGCAGCATAAAACTATCGAAGAACATAGATCTATATTCATAAACAACACAGGACCAGATATGTATTAACCACACAAATGCATATACAATCAAACATACACGAATGTGGAGGAAAACTTGAATAGCTTTATTAATATCAAGAATAACAAGAGGATTACAACCAATTGTTCTGACCCACCATCATCCTCCAGCAAGAAAGCCCTTCTTCACCTCAAGTAAAGCT
>APFE030306349.1:74584-88661 GCA_000404065.3 Pinus taeda
AGGCATGCAAGCTTCAAGGTACTGAAAGGGTTGTTCCTAAGTCAACTTCTTGGATAATGAGCTGATGTCGACAAGAAGCGACCCGTCATAGGAGGGCCTTAATGAATCCCACATCAACGACATGGAACGAAGCAAATGATTTTTGAGGTGAAAACAATCTAACGATACAGGGTTCAGGGTGGCTGTCATGAAGGATTGGAGCATGAATGTATTGCAGTGGGTGAGACACAGGTGAATTGTCTGAATGACTTCTCTTGAACATATCGGTGACACTGACGATGGATTGGTAGCGTTAACCCCAAAGATGGATGGTGTGATGAACCAATGGTGATGGCCAGTGAACGGAACAACCCAACCCGACATGGATGTGGAAGGAAAGTGTCATGTTCAAGAGCAACTTGCTGCCAATAAAGTTTCTTCTTGTTTTCTTCCCAATTTTCCCCAGTCATTGCTGACCAGTAGCTCTTTATTTTTGTCAAGCTTGAGGAGGATAACATATGCTTGTTCTATAATTCGCCCTTCGGGCGAACCTGTCGCTATGTTTTAACGAGCCTAGCGACAATGAAATTCGTTCTTGTCCATTTGGACAAGTTTGTCGCTATTAGGTTTTAACGAGTTTAACGACAAAGATAACTCGGTCCTTTTCAATTTTAGAGAGTCTAAAAGGGATGGAAAGGGAACTCCAATTATTCGTTTTTGTCATATAATCCCTTAAGTCTGAAAAAGCGTAAAATAATACTAAAGGGATGAATTTTCGATAGTTGTAACGAGCCGAACCAGACAAGCACTCGATCCTTTTGTGTAATAATCCCTCAAGTCCAAAAAGATTAAAATCTAGAGGAGGGATAACACTTCTGATGACTTTAACGAGCCGAAGAGGCCAATTGCTCGACAATCTTTTCATATTTTACGAGTCAGTTGAAAAGAGATTAAAGGGGACTCGTTTTCTAAGGAACGAGTGATGATTTCGGGTAGCGGCTGATTCCAGGTAAGGTTTAGAATTTTCCAATCACGGTAGTGTCACAAGGATGGCTAACAGAATTACTCTTCACAGATGTTCCTCGAAAGGGGTAAACAATCAAATGGAGGCAAATGATCATCTAAAACAGAGTGGAGGTGATGATGAGAACACGACCAGGGCTCAAAAGCTGATGATAATGCATTCACAATGGTTATTTACCGGGGATCGGTTCATTTTTTAATGAGCTTAAATTCCGGGGGAAACATTTGCTCATTGCTTATGTTTATTTTTTAACGAGCTTGAATTCCGCGTTAAAACTGTTCGTGCCAGTCATATAATAAGGATATCTCATCTAAGATGCCATTTTTTATGGAGCTTGCACCTTTTAAAGCTTTGCCCCGAATCCTTTCTTTATGCAAGCTAGGAAACGACCAATCCTATGAGTTTAAAGGGTTAGAGGACCTACAAATTTAAAAAATAAATGGTTGCTCTTCGCTTGCATGAAAAAAGGTCTGCATGCCCCCAGGTATAATGAAAAATTTCCAGGATACCATATAGAAGCTCTTACTTTCACAAGATAGTTTCCATCCATGTTGCAGATAGAAACATTTCCTGGCTTAGTCCACCTGGACCAGGGTGGTTCTAAATCCCAACCTCCTAACCTTGACGAGGGAATCTTATTCTGGTCTAACTCCCTTTCCCTATAAGGACGAGTGTTGGACCAATCATTTTCCTCCGTAGAAACCTACTTTATACCTATAGTTTCCCTGCTGAAGGAGGCCAGGGTGCATACCCCCTGGGTTTCAGCCATATTCTCCTGAATCACTCGCGCTCATCAGGTGGACGGAGTGGAAATCGATGAGACATTCCTTGCATGAAAAGACCATTTAGGGATGGCATTTGACTATTTGCTATATGGGAACCAGGGAATGATAGCTGGTCTACGAGCTTGACCACTCTGCCTTCATGCAGAAAACACATTACTCTAAAGAGTGAGGAGACGACGACCCCCATGCAATAAATATAGTCACGCCCAAGGAGTAGATTATAATCTAGGGGTCCTTGGACCACCATCACGTTCATGTGAATGGTTTCCTTCTCAAAGTAATGGGCACATTGGGAAGGATCCCTAATAGTCAACTGGTTCCTTTGTCAAAGCCTGTCAGCTTTCTCATTTCAGGCAAAAGCGATGGCGAACCAAGCGCTTTCCAAGCAGTTGAGGAAAGGATACTCACAGAAGCCCCTTCATCTATGATGGTACTAGCCATGACCATTCTGTAAGCTTGTATAATTTTTCGGAATGGTACACTAGCTAGTAAACGAGGTCTGCCTAGTAGATTCCAGTCGAAGGAAACAACTAAGTTGCTTGGAGGTGGGACTGAATAGACGGTCAGATATGACTCTGATGAACTTCTTTCCTACGGTAAAGGAACAGGTAGACTGCCCCCAATTTCATCGAAGTCTGTGTTTACGAAAAGAATTTGAACGGTGTCATTCTCTTTCTCTTCAGTGACGGTATCACTCGAAGATGATCCCTCCGAAGGCAAAACCGGGTTAACTGCTGCCTCGACCCTTTGAATTTCGTCAGGTATGGATTCAAGGGGTTCATTTTCAACGATAGATGCTTCGACTGACCACAATGGCATGTTGGTTAGATTTCAACCAGTGTTGGACTTCGCAAGAGTTTCTTATATCCATGAGGGAGCCGTAGCAGTGAACCAGGACGGTCATCCAAAACACTTTTGGCTTCGTCTAGGAAGGGACAACGGTGGACGACGTGATCGCCTTCACAAAGTTTACAAGGAAATTTGCAATTCCTTTTTTGTCTAGATACTTCACTTTCACTGGTTGATGGTGTACTTTGAACATGATCATTAGATGTTGATGACACCGGATTGTGCAAACAAGGAGACCAGTCCCTTAAGATTCGAGGGTTGCAAGGACAATCTCTATGATAGTGATCTCCTTTGAAAATGACACATGGAGATTTAGGTTTAGATGATGCAGTGTGAGGATTTTTGCTAGACGACACATGGTTGCCCCCTTTTTCTTTTGGATCCTTCTACTTTTCCTTTTTCTCTTTCCGCTTCTTCTTCTTCTCAGTTACTTGATCTTTAGCTTTAGCATCTTTATCAAACGAAGAGGAACGGGGAGAGGGAGAATCAAATGAAGTGGAAGGTTGGGGGGTAACTCTAGCATCACCTAGTTGATGACTTGACTGTTCAGGAATTACAGTATTCTGAACGACAGAGGTAGAGAAGAGCCATATGGGCAAACCAATCGTTAACCCTGGAAGTGACAATGTGGCCATATGGGGTGCACCAACATCTCCCCAAGAGGAGAAAGGACTAGGATTTCCTCCAAGGGGAAATCCTTCGTTGGTAGACTCCATTTTTCTCAACCTAAAGACCAACGAGGGAAATTGTGATGTTAATCCGATTAAAATAAATTTTAGACGCTTTGACACGACTTGTTTTTTCATTTTTTAAGAGTCGAGAAAAAACAAAAGATGACTCTAGTTGCCTTCGATTTTTAATGAGCCTAAAGTGGAAAGTTCTTATATGGACCTTTTCTTTTAAGGAGTCTGAAAAGGAACGAAAGAGACTTATTTGGAAATCTAGGCAGAGGGATTACCAAACCAACTGAAAAACTGCAGAATACTTTTTACGGTACGGCAGTTAATCTTCTCGAATGTTGTGTTCAGTGCATTGCGATTGATAGGGCGGCAGACACAGCTTCCTAAGGATAAAGGATATAGCCTATTGTGATCTCCCAATATATACTCGATGGTACGTGGGAGCATAAGTCCATACTGGCACTTGTCGTCTCAAAGTGGAGGAATCACCCAACCAACAACGAAAACAACAGTTACCAGGTTTTACGACGTCAGAATACGTCTCTAGCCTAGACTTCTAGATATTGTGCGTTAGGTTCCAAAGCATTTTTAGATTCATTAAATTTATTTTATAGTTGATCTTGTTTAAAAATTTTCCTTTCAGGTTCACCGCGTGATGTGTATACAATTCCTAAAATGTAGTCTAAGTTGATAAACAAATGTTTAATCTTCTTTTGGCAATGAAAATGCTAGCTACTAAGGAAATAGAACTGAGGGTCTTTCAACAAAGAGCACAGAGCACACACTAAATGCACTGTCCTAAACCAAACCAAGCAGTCTAAATGAAAATGCACATGCATGCATTTGTTTTCATCCTTCTTAATGTATGAATGACAAGAAGAACGCTAAGTGAAAATTTGAATTATTTTACAAAGTGACAATACTAACAATTTTCTTTTTCAAAATGAAATGAAGATAAGGACAACACTTTGTGATTTTGAAATGAAAATTGTTTTCGACACTTGAAAAACTACTAATTCAAATCACATACAAGAGTAACAGTACAATTGACTATCAAGAACAATGGGATTCTCTTCTATGACTGAAAACAACACTTGCGACACTTTCAGATCAAGGAACGACAATCTGATTACGCTACTGCTTAGTAAAATAGAATTGGAAATGGTGCACAATACATTAATAACACTTACAGTTAATTGCACAATGGAGGCAGAATGATGGAAGAGAAGAGGGCTTCCACAGAGATATACTGACCACAAACAACAAAACTCCTAAATAGAACTGAAAAGAGTAAAGAAAAACCAAAGTCTAAAGGTAAAATCAACCTTCACGGAACACCGTACCTGTAACACAGGAAATCCAGTATGCAACACGCCTACTACACACGGGAAGTGCGATGCATACAGACTGCTTTGAAGGGAGGGTGCGATGGTACCAGTGTGATACTTTTATCTAGTTTTTTGATCACAATTTGCAGTTCAGTTCAGGGATTTAAGCCAAGTAAGTGATGTTCACTAAATATAAATCACAGGGGTTGATATAAGGAGGTTAGTAGAGCCACCACTTAGGGCAATTAGAGTGTTTGTAGATCGATTGTTCAATTTATAAACAAAACCTGGAGATAGACTGAAGCAGCATTGATCTACTTTGCACTTGCATAGCAAATGCAGTTCGAAGGCTAGCTGGCTTGACTTCAGGCTCCATCTGTAAGTTTATAAAACAAACAAAAATAGACTAACAAACAATCTATTCACTCCTCAGTGGAGTCGCCATTTTGTTACCGGGAAGAGTGTCCACTTAGAGCTGCTATTCCCACTAAGACTGGTAGCTATCTTAGAAACAAACAAGCTAAAAATACTTTCGTTTTCCTTTATGAAAAATAGACAAGAGGGTAATAGAGGACACCAAACTTTGTCTTGCGCTTGGTTCCTTGCTCGGTTCCTCTCCTTCTTGATAGATCTTTGTCACTCCTTCTTTGTCTACACAGCTTCAGAGAGCACCTGTGGAATCGAAGCAGCATAATACTATCGAAGAATAGAGATCTATATTCATAAACAACACAGGACCAGATATGTATTAACCATACAAATGCATATACAATCAAACATACACGAATGTGGAGGAAAACTTGAATAGCTTTATTAATATCAAGAATAGCAAGAGGATTACAACAATTGTTCTGACCCAGCATCATCCCCAGCAAGAAAGCCCCTTCTCCACTCAAGTAAAGCTTAGATCACCCAAACTATGATTACAACACCAAAAAAACAAACAACACTTCCTACAGATACAGATTCCACCTCTGGATCTCTCTGATGAGGGATCCATATTATAGATGATTGCAGGGGGTGGAGTCAACTTCTGGGATTTTGATTAGTTTCCTCTCTCTGATCAGTTCTTGACTCCACTTGGAGATTGATGATCTCTTACTCATCCCTGGTCGAATCAGAGAGGCAAGTGTTAGACAAGTGTTAGAGGGGAAGTTTCTGGAAGATTCTATGATCTTCCACCTCGCAAACTGTCTCTTCCATTTGTCCATTCTCGCCCATCGCACCCTACAGAGGGGCCATCCAGTATGCATGGCACCCTTTACACTAGGAAGGTGATATGCATCACACCCTCTGCACTAGGCATTCAGTATGGTCCAGTTTTGACCATTTCTAAGTAGTTTTCTGTGAAGAACTTCTGGGAGATGATGTAATCAGCTGACCTTGTTCCTTTAGGTAGTGAAGCAACACTTTTAGGGACTTCGGAGCCCTCAGTTTATGGACATTTATGATTGGGGTTTCAGTGCCCAAAAATGTCTATAGCAATGTTGATGGGCCAACACCATCAACAGCCCCCAAGATCTAAGGTGAGGAAGCACTCAAGTGTTGGACATGTGGTGGGGCCATAGGAAAAGGGCGTGTCCACATAAGTAGGAAGTTAGACCCAAAATCTACAGTGCTTAGGATTCAACCAAATTGGGCGATGTAGCCTGGAGTATTCCAAGGGTTTACATAACATTTGATAGCCATAAAATAGACCACTAGGCATCCATCACTGAGATGGAAGGTAAGGTAAAAGATTTTTTTTTTCTATTTTTATTCATCTAGGTTCTAATTATAGCTATGTCAGCCCAGATCTTTTCAAAAAGTGCAAATTAAATGAGGAATTAGATAGAGAACCACGGTTGGTTCAATTGGAAATAGGGACAAGGAGAAGGATTAGTCATTAGGTGAGGTCATGTGCATTTAGACTCAGTATAATTCCCATAAAATTTCACTTGAAAGTACTAACATTCGGTGGGTATGGCATATTGTTGTGAATGGATTGGCTATACCTACACTAAGCCAAAGTGGATTGTTATGAAAAGGCAATAGAATGCTTAGCTGAAAAAATAATGAAAAGAGTATTACAAGGAAGGAAGAAGCCCATATCAGTGAGGTTGATCACTATCGTGCAAGCCAAACACAATTACAGGAAGTAATGTCCAATTTTTGCAGTGCAAATTTCCAAGAATGAGGAAGTCAAAAAAATAAGAGAGGATGAGGAAGATCAGTTGCTTCAAAGGTACCTTGCTTTGTGACAGTATGTGGATGTCTTTCCAGTAGAGGTTCCTGCAGTGCCCCCTAACAGAGAGAGATTTATTTATCAAGTTGATAAGTGGAGCAGCACTAGCATCTAAGGCCCCATAGAGAATGATCACCGAAGAGTTGGTTGAGTTGAAGCTGTAGGTGAAAGAAATGTTGGACAAAGGGTAAATAAGCCCAAGTGTGTCTCCTTGGGGAGCATCGATAATGTTTGTGAAAAACAAAGATTCAACCCTAAGATTATGCATTAATTATAGAAAACTAAACAATGTAATCATCAAGAATAGGTACCCATTACCAAGGATTGATGATATTTTTGGCCAGTTAAGCAGAGGAACAATCTCCTCCAAAATTCACTTGAGTACAGACTACCATCAAGTAAGAATGAAGGAGGAGGATATTCATATGAATGCTTTTAGAACAAGATATGGGCACTACGAATTCATATTGGTACCCTTTGGGCTTAGTAATTCTCCTGCCACGTTCATGTGCCTCATCAATGAGGTGTTGCAATCGTACTTAGACTATTTTGTCATTGTATTTAAGGATGACATATTGGTTTATTAAAAAACGGAAGCAAAACATAAGCAACATCTAGCAGATGTGTTACAATTTTTGTGTGAACATAAGATCTATGAAAAGTTTGGTAGGTGTGACTTCTTCCAAAAACATATAAACTACTTAGGGCACATCGTATCTAAGGAAGGTGTATCATTTGATCCAAATAAGGTCAAATCCATAAGGGAGTGGCAAACTGTAAGGAATGTAGATGAGATCAAATCATTCATGTGATTGGAAGGATATTGCAAGAGATTTATTCATAATTTCTCTAGGATAGGACATCCCATTACAAATTTATAGATGAAAGGGAAGATATTTGAGTGGGCTACACAATGTACCGACAACTTCGAGTAGTTAAAGCAATTTCTCATGAGTGTACTAGTGTTGGGAATTGCATATACTGGTGAGGATTTTGTAGAATGTATTGATGCCTACAAAGAAGGACTTGGTGGAGTCTTAATGCATGAAGGACAAGTTGTGTGCTATGAGTCCAAGAAAATGAGCAAACACGAGGAGAATTACGTGAGATATGACCTACAATTGGTGACTATCATTCATGATTTCAAAATGTGGAGGAACTACCTCCTTGGCCGGAAGTTCACGCTCATGTTAGATCATAGTGGGCTTAAATGCTTATGTGGACAATCGAAGTTGAATGCTAGGCAAGCTATATTAAGCATATAAAAGGTATGAAAACAAAGTTGATGGTGCCTTGAGTGGGAGGATCCAAGCAAATCACTTGGAAATAGTAAGCTCATATGTAACAAATGTGGATGAAAATATCAAAAGCACTAGACAACAGGATGAAACATACCAATAAGTAAAGGAGAGGATGTGACAAGGTGGCAAGGATGGATAATACCATCTCATTAAGGACATATTAGTCCAATTTAAAGGAAGAATCATGTGCCTAACAATGATGAAATGAAAAGGTTAATAAGGAGATAATTCCATGATAAGTCGTACTCAGGACACTCAGGGTATCAAAAGACCCTTACAACCATCAAAATATGGTACTATTAGCCAAACCTGTAGAAAGAAATAGCAAACCTTTTGGAAAAAGGCATGGAATGACAATAAGTGAAGGTCAAATGCAGGCATCTGACAACATTGTTACAACCCATATCTATCCCAAAATGGAAATGGGTGGTAATATCTATGGATTTCATTATAGTATTTCCCAAAAAACTAAAGTGGCACAACGTAGTTATGGTAGTGGTGGACAATCTTAGCAAGGTAGCTCATTTCATGGTGGTAAAAGCCACCCATTCTATTAGTGAAATAGAAAAAAATTTCATTAGAGATTGTGAAGCTACACAAAATCCTCAAGAATATCATGTGTGATAGATATGATAAATTTTCTTCTACATTTTGGAAGGAGCTATTTGTGGGCTTGGGAAATGAATTAACATTTAGTACCTCCTATCATCCACAGAGAAACAGGAAAAAAAGAGAGGAATAACCAGATCCTTGAGGATATGTTAACAATTTGTGTGATGAATCAACCCAAGAAATGGGAAGAATATCTTTCACTTGTCCAATTTTCATACAACAGTGGGAACCAAGAATCCATAAGGATGAGCCCCTTTAAAGCATTATATGACAGGAGATGCAATACTCCTATTAGTTGTAATGGACGAGTTAACGGGGTTCATGTAGGACTTGATATGCTTAAATATATGGAACAACAATTTCAGATTGTAAGGAAAAATATGAAAGTGCACATGATAGATAGAAAAACTATGTAGATAAGCACAGGATTCACAAGGAGTTCCAAGTGGGAGAACATGTTTATTTGAAGACTAATCCCAAAAGGATTTCCTTAAGGATGGGGACATGTTCAAAAATATTCTGGGCCATCTGAAATACTTGAACATATAGGACTAGCAGTGTATAGACTAGTCTTACCTCCATGAGTTAGAATTCATGATGTTTTTCATATTTCTTTACTTCAAAAGTATGTATAGGATTTTAATCATGTGATTGATTAGTTTGTGCTACAGGGGAAATTAGATAGAGATTTCCAATTAGAGCTAATATACCTTCAGGACAGAACAAGTATCACACTCTGGAACCGAGCTATAGAGAAAGTGAAGGTATAGTGGAAGCACTTTGGGCCAGAGGAGGCCACGTGGGAAATACATGATGCCATGAAAGTTAATTATCCTTTCTTTTTTTAGGGTCAAATCAAGTATGTAGATTTCTAAATACTGTATAGAGTTTTGTGAATAAAGCTCCATAAGAAAACATAATGCATTTCATTTTGATCCTATGATCATACATAGAAAATTGATCGCTGAGGACGACATTGCCTCGAGGGGGAGGGGATTGTGATAGCCCCACCCAAGTCCTCATACAAGTGAAATTTGAAAATATATTGTAAATATTTCACAACATTTAAAATCAAACAATAAAGGACTAAGTCAAGGGACATGGATTCTATAGTTAGAGGAGGTTGTTTCTTTCTTGGGATGTCATGGTTTCTAGTGAAAATGAGAGACCTAAAATGCGAGACAAATATTAAAGGTTAGATGGTCCAAGAATTGAAAAAAAAAATAGCTCTTGAAAATAAATGAGCTACAAGAGGAGGTATGTAGGCCCATGTCACTTGAGAAGAAACCACAAGCAATAAAGGACAATAATTTATGAGGGGACTACATGCTATAGGCTAGGAAGGATGCGGTAGTAATAATGGCCGAGGAGAAGACCAAAAATAGGCTGGATGTGGAAAGAAGAAAACAAGGGCATAATTCAGAAGAAGAAAATGAGGGGAAAGAAAAATAAAGGAGTGGACAAGGGAGGTGAGATTTGGCCAAGCTTCTGGCCGGACGTATTGGCGAGAAGAGAAGAGAAGAGAAGGGGATTGTCTCTTGATCCTCAGAGGCTGTGCGTTGAGTTGCTAGTCTCTAGAGCCATGTAATAGCTTGGGGTCCCTTAAGGTTGTGGGTTGAGATAGACTCCCTAGAGCCATGTAACAACTTGGATCTCACGAGGCTATTGGTTGAGATAGAGGTTTTTGGATCCCTGTAATAGCTTAGGTCCATGGAGACTGTGGGTAGGGATGAAATATTTGGAGCCCTGTAATACCTTAGGTCCATTGGAGGTTGTGGTTTGAGATTGCAAACTCTAAAGCCCTATAACAAATTAGGTAAAGGTCAACCTAAAGAAGAAGCTGAGGAAGACCAAAATCAAAACCAATGGCTATCACAATATTAGCACAGTGGATTCTAGACTCCCAAGAAGGAGGTGAATCACTTTGTGAGCACTTGGGAGTGATTTTGGTCACCTCCGACTCGAGGTGTCAATCAAGTAAGAAAGTGACAGTTGGTGGGATTGAGGAAGAAAGTCCTCTGGAATCCAAGAATATGTGGCACATTGGTGAGCCAATACCTAAAGAAAGTAACCCCCCATACCCTGAAAGTTTTCTTAGGGCTGACGGATTGAACTAAGTGGATGCAACTTGTGTAGATACCAAAACTGGAATCCTATTGCAACAACTGGAAATTATTCTCCTAATTGTTAATCAAATTTAACAATTTATTTATTGTTTCCCACATAAAATGTTGAATAGCTCACACTGCAATCCATACAAATAAACCCGTGGAAGAATAAACACTAGAAGAAATGCTAGCACACACACACACCAAATAACATAGTTATTTTTGGACCAATGTCCCAAGAAAAACCCAAATTGGGAAAATCGGTGAAAAAATGAGGGTTTTATTTTATTATGAAAAAATTAAATCTAAGTACATCTATGGATTCCCAATTGGAAATCTGAAAGAAAAATATGGGAAAAATATTGAAGGGAATTACCCTTCTCCCACAAGCAATCTCTGGCACAAATTTCCCTATCAAAACTCAACCTCATGGAGCTTTATGTCAGGCTCTACACTTCTTTTCGTAGCTAGTTGGATGACTTACCTCAAACTGGGCTCTAATAAAGTCATTCTACCTTTAGATTATGTGGAAATCATCTCTCTAGCCCTCTGCGACTTCTTATCGACCTTAGGAACTAAGAACAAATTTCCCTCCAGATCGATATGCCTGACTGAAGCAACTACGCAGTTCCTCAACATTTCCTCTCTGGGTTAATTCAGATCTCTTGTTCCTACCTCTCATGATCTAGAAAATATTTCCTCTGGATCACTGTCCATGCCCCTCACACATTGCTTTGATCTCTATCTCTCTCTGGGAACTAACTGCTGCTACTCTAGAAATTGATTTGCTGAAAAATCGAACCTCTCAAGTGTCTTCTCAAAGTGCCATCGACTTCTTCTTATAATCATTTGTTGCGAATCTAAAGAACACGATTACATCTTAATCGATGGCTAGGATTAACTTGAATTCGATCTGTGTGAGTTTCTATATCATTCACACATTGACTTAATTAAGACATAGGAAATATTTAAAAACTGGTTAATAATATAATTAAGTCATTTATATGTGGAATTTCCAGAAATGTAATCTGGGTTTTGGATATCTCATGTATTCTAGCTTCTCCACCAAATTTCATGGCTAGAAAACATTCGATTCTACAAAAGCTAACACTCCCTTTTAGCAAGGAATGTGTTTTAGTGCTATTGCGCACCCTATAGTAGCACCCTTTCTCTGCATCATCTATTGTTACGTTGTTGATGTCTGTCCATCTGCCCACCAACCATTATCCAAATATGATATACGTTGCATATGTGCTGCTATTGACACTATTATACTACTTCCAACAGTTCATCTACAATGCAAATCCCTCTCATTTGTTGCTTCTGCAATTCCAACAACTGTCACTGAAAAGGATCCTAAATATTGAATCAATTGTGATCAGTATGATGCATCTGTCACCTGAGTGTTTGACTCTTACTAGTATCTACATTGTTGTTGACTCTACTCTATGCTAACTGCACTGCTGCTAACTCTCCACTATGCTCCTAAGCATCTAACTTCTATTAGTCTTTACAATTGTCACTTTGGAATCTGACTACATCTACCATCACTGATCCATCCTGCTACTAAATATCGTGCCCCCCCATAGCAAGGAATTGATCCAAGAGGTGGACACCTCAAGGATCCTTCCCATATCTAGTGCTCTGGGGATACAACACCAAATATCGCAACCTTACTCGTGGAGGTATGTCAACGAACATGGTGAAGTCTTCCTCCATCCTTGAGGAAATATTATCAATCTATGTTGATGCTCCCTGTTGGTCCTTCCTATCCTCCTTTTCCTTCTTCCTAAGAGAGCAATGGGTACTTTAGTGACCAATCTCACCACATCTCATACCTCCTAAATCTTGGTGAGGAAAGAGTCTACTCCGTTCCCCCTCCGCATCCAAATGAGCCTCGACTTCTCCTCTAAGAACATCTTTCGCTTCTCGAAAGTTCCCTAGTACAATGTGGAACGTGTATTCCACATCTCTTTCGTCATTCCCTTGGCCACTATATGTGATACAACATGATCCTAAGCACCATCTAGGAATAATATCTTTTCCCACACCATCTCCTTTTTGTACTCCTTTAGCTGATTTTCACCTTAGGGTACTGCTAACATTGCATCAATATATGGCTTCAGGCCATATTCATTTAGAAGGGAGGACATCCTTGCCTTCCAGATGACATAGTTGGAAGCTCCATCCAACCTGTCTCGATCACGAAGTCAGTCAGTGTCCATATTAACAAATGTTGAAAATATCCTCTTTCCTTCTGCTCAACTACTGCTCAGCTATTCACACTCCCTTCTAGAGTGAGAAAATCTAATCACAATGACTCTTGATCTGCAAGGAAAATCAAACTTCTTGAGACTAGAACTTTCCTGATGAAAATTTTCCCTCAGTGTGTGCTCCTATTCCTTTCACCCGATGCTAGCTCTTCTCTAATAAGTTGTTTGATCTGAACTTGAACATGAACACAACAAATTACAGATATAACCATAAATTTAGAGATGCAGTAGAAATAACACTTCATTTCATTAATATCAAATACTAAAATATGCTTACAAACATAATGGAAATAAACAAGCCCGCATGATGGTAGCTTATATTTGAGAATATATGTGGAGGCTACATGCCTTTGAACTATGTTACAATTAGTCTCAAGGGACTATTTATTATTGAACAACATAGAAAAACCATAAACAACCAAAACCCTAATGCCAAGAGATGGAATGACAAGAGTTTGTGGGCCCTGTTGGGGTTAGTTGGGCAGCCAACTTTCCGAGGTCGTAACTTGGTCATATTATCTATGTTCAGCGCATATGATACTTTGTTGGAAATATCTCTCTGAGTACTATGGGATTTGTGGAAGGATCCTACTAATGGATTTGAGCCTGCTATGGACCTCAAAAAAACACTGTTTAGGGGGTCAAATCTGCTCCGGAAGTTTAGGACCTGAAAAACTGTTAAAAATAGTAACTATTGAACTAAACAAGGAAACAATTAAAAATGACTGGGGTTGAGGTGGAATAGGCGGGTGGCCACCAATAGCCACTTGGATTAGTCCTCACTCATTAGGAAACAATGTTCCCCATTACGTACAAAGCCTCCGTGATGTGAGTAAATTTCTATTGAACGTGGTTCGTGGTCAACCACTTCCATTGGTGAAGGCATTAGTCTACTTTGACAACTCTAAATAGCT
>APFE030306349.1:93446-127104 GCA_000404065.3 Pinus taeda
AATACCATCTCATTAAGGACATATTAGTCCAATTTAAAGGAAGAATCATGTGCCTAACAATGATGAAATGAAAAGGTTAATAAGGAGATAATTCCATGATAAGTCGTACTCAGGACACTCAGGGTATCAAAAGACCCTTACAACCATCAAAATATGGTACTATTAGCCAAACCTGTAGAAAGAAATAGCAAACCTTTTGGAAAAAGGCATGGAATGACAATAAGTGAAGGTCAAATGCAGGCATCTGACAACATTGTTACAACCCATATCTATCCCAAAATGGAAATGGGTGGTAATATCTATGGATTTCATTATAGTATTTCCCAAAAAACTAAAGTGGCACAACGTAGTTATGGTAGTGGTGGACAATCTTAGCAAGGTAGCTCATTTCATGGTGGTAAAAGCCACCCATTCTATTAGTGAAATAGAAAAAAATTTCATTAGAGATTGTGAAGCTACACAAAATCCTCAAGAATATCATGTGTGATAGATATGATAAATTTTCTTCTACATTTTGGAAGGAGCTATTTGTGGGCTTGGGAAATGAATTAACATTTAGTACCTCCTATCATCCACAGAGAAACAGGAAAAAAAGAGAGGAATAACCAGATCCTTGAGGATATGTTAACAATTTGTGTGATGAATCAACCCAAGAAATGGGAAGAATATCTTTCACTTGTCCAATTTTCATACAACAGTGGGAACCAAGAATCCATAAGGATGAGCCCCTTTAAAGCATTATATGACAGGAGATGCAATACTCCTATTAGTTGTAATGGACGAGTTAACGGGGTTCATGTAGGACTTGATATGCTTAAATATATGGAACAACAATTTCAGATTGTAAGGAAAAATATGAAAGTGCACATGATAGATAGAAAAACTATGTAGATAAGCACAGGATTCACAAGGAGTTCCAAGTGGGAGAACATGTTTATTTGAAGACTAATCCCAAAAGGATTTCCTTAAGGATGGGGACATGTTCAAAAATATTCTGGGCCATCTGAAATACTTGAACATATAGGACTAGCAGTGTATAGACTAGTCTTACCTCCATGAGTTAGAATTCATGATGTTTTTCATATTTCTTTACTTCAAAAGTATGTATAGGATTTTAATCATGTGATTGATTAGTTTGTGCTACAGGGGAAATTAGATAGAGATTTCCAATTAGAGCTAATATACCTTCAGGACAGAACAAGTATCACACTCTGGAACCGAGCTATAGAGAAAGTGAAGGTATAGTGGAAGCACTTTGGGCCAGAGGAGGCCACGTGGGAAATACATGATGCCATGAAAGTTAATTATCCTTTCTTTTTTTAGGGTCAAATCAAGTATGTAGATTTCTAAATACTGTATAGAGTTTTGTGAATAAAGCTCCATAAGAAAACATAATGCATTTCATTTTGATCCTATGATCATACATAGAAAATTGATCGCTGAGGACGACATTGCCTCGAGGGGGAGGGGATTGTGATAGCCCCACCCAAGTCCTCATACAAGTGAAATTTGAAAATATATTGTAAATATTTCACAACATTTAAAATCAAACAATAAAGGACTAAGTCAAGGGACATGGATTCTATAGTTAGAGGAGGTTGTTTCTTTCTTGGGATGTCATGGTTTCTAGTGAAAATGAGAGACCTAAAATGCGAGACAAATATTAAAGGTTAGATGGTCCAAGAATTGAAAAAAAAAATAGCTCTTGAAAATAAATGAGCTACAAGAGGAGGTATGTAGGCCCATGTCACTTGAGAAGAAACCACAAGCAATAAAGGACAATAATTTATGAGGGGACTACATGCTATAGGCTAGGAAGGATGCGGTAGTAATAATGGCCGAGGAGAAGACCAAAAATAGGCTGGATGTGGAAAGAAGAAAACAAGGGCATAATTCAGAAGAAGAAAATGAGGGGAAAGAAAAATAAAGGAGTGGACAAGGGAGGTGAGATTTGGCCAAGCTTCTGGCCGGACGTATTGGCGAGAAGAGAAGAGAAGAGAAGGGGATTGTCTCTTGATCCTCAGAGGCTGTGCGTTGAGTTGCTAGTCTCTAGAGCCATGTAATAGCTTGGGGTCCCTTAAGGTTGTGGGTTGAGATAGACTCCCTAGAGCCATGTAACAACTTGGATCTCACGAGGCTATTGGTTGAGATAGAGGTTTTTGGATCCCTGTAATAGCTTAGGTCCATGGAGACTGTGGGTAGGGATGAAATATTTGGAGCCCTGTAATACCTTAGGTCCATTGGAGGTTGTGGTTTGAGATTGCAAACTCTAAAGCCCTATAACAAATTAGGTAAAGGTCAACCTAAAGAAGAAGCTGAGGAAGACCAAAATCAAAACCAATGGCTATCACAATATTAGCACAGTGGATTCTAGACTCCCAAGAAGGAGGTGAATCACTTTGTGAGCACTTGGGAGTGATTTTGGTCACCTCCGACTCGAGGTGTCAATCAAGTAAGAAAGTGACAGTTGGTGGGATTGAGGAAGAAAGTCCTCTGGAATCCAAGAATATGTGGCACATTGGTGAGCCAATACCTAAAGAAAGTAACCCCCCATACCCTGAAAGTTTTCTTAGGGCTGACGGATTGAACTAAGTGGATGCAACTTGTGTAGATACCAAAACTGGAATCCTATTGCAACAACTGGAAATTATTCTCCTAATTGTTAATCAAATTTAACAATTTATTTATTGTTTCCCACATAAAATGTTGAATAGCTCACACTGCAATCCATACAAATAAACCCGTGGAAGAATAAACACTAGAAGAAATGCTAGCACACACACACACCAAATAACATAGTTATTTTTGGACCAATGTCCCAAGAAAAACCCAAATTGGGAAAATCGGTGAAAAAATGAGGGTTTTATTTTATTATGAAAAAATTAAATCTAAGTACATCTATGGATTCCCAATTGGAAATCTGAAAGAAAAATATGGGAAAAATATTGAAGGGAATTACCCTTCTCCCACAAGCAATCTCTGGCACAAATTTCCCTATCAAAACTCAACCTCATGGAGCTTTATGTCAGGCTCTACACTTCTTTTCGTAGCTAGTTGGATGACTTACCTCAAACTGGGCTCTAATAAAGTCATTCTACCTTTAGATTATGTGGAAATCATCTCTCTAGCCCTCTGCGACTTCTTATCGACCTTAGGAACTAAGAACAAATTTCCCTCCAGATCGATATGCCTGACTGAAGCAACTACGCAGTTCCTCAACATTTCCTCTCTGGGTTAATTCAGATCTCTTGTTCCTACCTCTCATGATCTAGAAAATATTTCCTCTGGATCACTGTCCATGCCCCTCACACATTGCTTTGATCTCTATCTCTCTCTGGGAACTAACTGCTGCTACTCTAGAAATTGATTTGCTGAAAAATCGAACCTCTCAAGTGTCTTCTCAAAGTGCCATCGACTTCTTCTTATAATCATTTGTTGCGAATCTAAAGAACACGATTACATCTTAATCGATGGCTAGGATTAACTTGAATTCGATCTGTGTGAGTTTCTATATCATTCACACATTGACTTAATTAAGACATAGGAAATATTTAAAAACTGGTTAATAATATAATTAAGTCATTTATATGTGGAATTTCCAGAAATGTAATCTGGGTTTTGGATATCTCATGTATTCTAGCTTCTCCACCAAATTTCATGGCTAGAAAACATTCGATTCTACAAAAGCTAACACTCCCTTTTAGCAAGGAATGTGTTTTAGTGCTATTGCGCACCCTATAGTAGCACCCTTTCTCTGCATCATCTATTGTTACGTTGTTGATGTCTGTCCATCTGCCCACCAACCATTATCCAAATATGATATACGTTGCATATGTGCTGCTATTGACACTATTATACTACTTCCAACAGTTCATCTACAATGCAAATCCCTCTCATTTGTTGCTTCTGCAATTCCAACAACTGTCACTGAAAAGGATCCTAAATATTGAATCAATTGTGATCAGTATGATGCATCTGTCACCTGAGTGTTTGACTCTTACTAGTATCTACATTGTTGTTGACTCTACTCTATGCTAACTGCACTGCTGCTAACTCTCCACTATGCTCCTAAGCATCTAACTTCTATTAGTCTTTACAATTGTCACTTTGGAATCTGACTACATCTACCATCACTGATCCATCCTGCTACTAAATATCGTGCCCCCCCATAGCAAGGAATTGATCCAAGAGGTGGACACCTCAAGGATCCTTCCCATATCTAGTGCTCTGGGGATACAACACCAAATATCGCAACCTTACTCGTGGAGGTATGTCAACGAACATGGTGAAGTCTTCCTCCATCCTTGAGGAAATATTATCAATCTATGTTGATGCTCCCTGTTGGTCCTTCCTATCCTCCTTTTCCTTCTTCCTAAGAGAGCAATGGGTACTTTAGTGACCAATCTCACCACATCTCATACCTCCTAAATCTTGGTGAGGAAAGAGTCTACTCCGTTCCCCCTCCGCATCCAAATGAGCCTCGACTTCTCCTCTAAGAACATCTTTCGCTTCTCGAAAGTTCCCTAGTACAATGTGGAACGTGTATTCCACATCTCTTTCGTCATTCCCTTGGCCACTATATGTGATACAACATGATCCTAAGCACCATCTAGGAATAATATCTTTTCCCACACCATCTCCTTTTTGTACTCCTTTAGCTGATTTTCACCTTAGGGTACTGCTAACATTGCATCAATATATGGCTTCAGGCCATATTCATTTAGAAGGGAGGACATCCTTGCCTTCCAGATGACATAGTTGGAAGCTCCATCCAACCTGTCTCGATCACGAAGTCAGTCAGTGTCCATATTAACAAATGTTGAAAATATCCTCTTTCCTTCTGCTCAACTACTGCTCAGCTATTCACACTCCCTTCTAGAGTGAGAAAATCTAATCACAATGACTCTTGATCTGCAAGGAAAATCAAACTTCTTGAGACTAGAACTTTCCTGATGAAAATTTTCCCTCAGTGTGTGCTCCTATTCCTTTCACCCGATGCTAGCTCTTCTCTAATAAGTTGTTTGATCTGAACTTGAACATGAACACAACAAATTACAGATATAACCATAAATTTAGAGATGCAGTAGAAATAACACTTCATTTCATTAATATCAAATACTAAAATATGCTTACAAACATAATGGAAATAAACAAGCCCGCATGATGGTAGCTTATATTTGAGAATATATGTGGAGGCTACATGCCTTTGAACTATGTTACAATTAGTCTCAAGGGACTATTTATTATTGAACAACATAGAAAAACCATAAACAACCAAAACCCTAATGCCAAGAGATGGAATGACAAGAGTTTGTGGGCCCTGTTGGGGTTAGTTGGGCAGCCAACTTTCCGAGGTCGTAACTTGGTCATATTATCTATGTTCAGCGCATATGATACTTTGTTGGAAATATCTCTCTGAGTACTATGGGATTTGTGGAAGGATCCTACTAATGGATTTGAGCCTGCTATGGACCTCAAAAAAACACTGTTTAGGGGGTCAAATCTGCTCCGGAAGTTTAGGACCTGAAAAACTGTTAAAAATAGTAACTATTGAACTAAACAAGGAAACAATTAAAAATGACTGGGGTTGAGGTGGAATAGGCGGGTGGCCACCAATAGCCACTTGGATTAGTCCTCACTCATTAGGAAACAATGTTCCCCATTACGTACAAAGCCTCCGTGATGTGAGTAAATTTCTATTGAACGTGGTTCGTGGTCAACCACTTCCATTGGTGAAGGCATTAGTCTACTTTGACAACTCTAAATAGCTGGATACTCTACTAGTGAGTGCTCTTGATCTGCGTGTCCATGATCTCATCAGTTGTAGCCTATTTCATGTAGTATGGGATTAGCTCTATTGTTGTGAGTTGTTATGCAATGTCGAATGTGTCCAACAATGGTGGAAAGTATGGCCAAAGGTAGTCTATATTGAACACTAGTTGTAGACCAAGGAATAATGGAATGTTGAGCTCAAAGGAGATGTCCCCTACATATTTGGTGATAGTTCATGACCCATATTAGATTGTGTGAAGCTTGCGGTGGGGTCGAGCAAGCCACTCCTTCTACAAATGAAGCCAAGCTTTGTCACACACATGGAACTTGTGCGATACTTGATTTTCATCATGGCGTTGCTTATAATTAGCATTAGCTCTATCTAATATATCATGGACCTGATGGAAGATCTGTTGAATGTGCTCAATGAATTTGTTAGCCCTATCAGCTTTAGACTGGACGTGCATTGAATCTACTTGAGTAGCTACAAATGGCATGGAAACATTAATGGGACATAATGGATGAAATCCTAGCCCTACTTGAAAGGAGTTGTGGCCCATCGAGCTATGAAGAGATTTGTTGTAGCTATGATGGACATCGGGAAGGAATTCATCCCAAGTGCATGGAAGATTTGAGTTGTACATGCGCAAAATCTGCACGACCATGTCGTTGATGACCTCTGTATAGCCATCAGTTTAAGAGTTGAAAGTTGTGGACTTAGTAAGCTTGGTATTCGTCATCGACCAGATACTTGAACAAAATTCACTGTTTGGCCTCATCTAAGGAAATAGACAATGGAATCCGAAAGTGTACCCACACTCACTCAAAGAAGAGGTTAATAATTTCCTCTACTACGATACTCTTCTTGCAAGCTGCCATAATGGCCATCTTAGGGAATTTGTCAACAACCACAAAAACATAGTCATTTCCATTCTTAGTAGAAGGAAGGCTCAACATGTAATCCATGGAGATGGATTCCCAAGGTCGACTAGGAGTAGGAAGAGGAGTACATAGGCCTTTCTTCTTGATGTTGGTTTGGCAATGGCACAGGCATTGAAAGATCTAATGTACTTCCAAACATCTTGATGAAGGTTCGGGAAATAAAAATGCTTATGTGGTACTACAATTGTTTTCTCTACTTTGAAATGTTCAGCGACTTGACTGTAGTGCGCATCCAAAATCATCTTCGAACACTCACTCAAAGGAACACAAATGTGTACCAAGTGGCATAAAAATGCATCATGGAGTTGAAAATTTGGAAGTTTCTTACCTTCCACGAGTGTCTAGTATGTGCTACCGAATTCTAGATCACTCTTGTAAAGATGTGGCCACCCCGAAGTCTCGTGCCAATAAGAGTCGAGCACAGTGATCAGTGCCATGAATGGTAGTCAGCTGAGGCATTCTGCAATGTTATTGGTGCTTCCCTTCTTGTACTTAATGTTCAAATGGAACTGTTTCAGGCATGTTGTTCATTTCTGATGTCGATCATTATGTAAATTCCCTTGTGTCTTTATGAATTGTAGGGGTCAGTGGTCTATGTGGATGAATGCTTCCTTCCCCAGAATGTAATGATTTGATTGACAACAAACCTGCACAATGGAATACATTTCTTTGTTTTAGGTGGGTTACTTTTAGATTGTGTCTGAAAGCGTCTCACTATGGTATGCCACTGGATTCCCTTGTTGAGTAATAACTACACTAATAACATAGTCATAGGCATCTGTCTCAATCTCAAATGGTTGTTGTAGGTCTCATAATGTGAGGAATGGTGCTAAGAAAAGGTGATGCTTCAACTCGATAAACATATCTTGTTGGGCTTCAGAGAAAAATAACTTTTCTTTCACTCTACCCTTTGTGACTTGACTTAGAGGACAAGTGATGTGAGAGAACCCCAACATGAACCTGCGGTAGAAATTAGCAAGACACAGAAAGCTATGGAGTTCCTTTAGAGAAGTTGATGCTGGCCAATCCTAAATGGCTTCTTTCGTGGCTAGGTCCACATGCACACCCTTCTCATCAATGATGTAGCCCATATATTGAACTTGGTTCATGCCAAAAGTGCATTTCTCCAAATTGGCATACAAATTATGTTGTCGCAGTGTTTGGAAGACATGTTGAATATGGTGGAGGTTCTCATCCCATCCCTACTTGAATATCAATATGTCATCTAAATATACAACCACCATTTGAAAATGTCCTCCTTGGATTTAAAGGCATTCTTCCACACATCAGAGGGTTTGATAGGAACTTAGATATAACCACACTTCAAGTCAATCTTGTTGAAATATTTGGCCCCATTGAGCTGGTCCAAAAGGCCATCAATCCATGGGATTGGGTACCTATTCCGTAAAATGATCTTGTTCAACACCCAATAGTCAATATAGAGTCTCTGGGTCCCATCCTTCTTCTGTACAGGTACAATCGGGTTCTCGCAGGGTGATGAACTTGGCCTAATGTGCCCTTTCTACAACAACTCCTAAATCTACCTCTTGATCTGATCATTCTCCAGAACAGAGTGTTGATATATTGGTCAGTTGGGTAGCGACCCGCCTAGGGTCAGATTGATGGAGTGCTTGACCTAAAAGTGGACAGGTACCCTCGTAGGTGAGGCAAAAATGTCCTTGTACTCCTCCATGACCTTGTCCATCTGCTGTTGTTGTGCAAAGTATCCTTGTATGAAAGTCATGGCCATATTCTTCTTCTTACTCTGAGGGTGAATCATAAGGAAAACAAATTTCCTTTTCTGTGAAATTATCTTACTATATTTCTTTGCAGAAATTAAAGAGATGGTGGTATGTGGGGATACCTCTCGTATCGTGTACAACATAGTTCCCAAAGTAATAATCACAGAGTGAGGTCTAAACTCGTATACAACATTCCTCTTCCATGTGTATGCTTGTCCTAATAATGCATCACAAAATTCAAGAGGATCAACATCACATAGTACCTCATCCATGGAGGGCTTGATGCTATAGGGAAGGTGACACTGTTGGCTGACGAGGAGATCTTATCCTTGGTGAGGACACCCGAGGGTGTATGACTGCAGATGTGTTATAGTCGATAGCCCCAACCGCTTCATGACCTCTGTTGAAATGAGGTTCTTTTGGCTCCCACTATCGTCAATGCACTACAGGAGGCAACCCTTCACCCATATCTGTGAGTGGAAGAGGCATTCCCCATCCTCTAGATACTCAGGCTCATTCTACTAGATCTTGGTGGTGGCCACGGTGGCACTGGGCTCCGCGTCAATTATTTGCTTCCTTTTGTTATTAGCGTTGCCAGGTTTTGACTCAGATTCAGAACATGCATATGATTCAGAAGCCTTCGGCTTAGCCACCAGTGACTGCTTGGCCCGACACTCATGTGCGTTGGGAGTGGCTCTCTTTTGGAACTCACACCATTTTCCTATGTCCTTCTTTGTCTTCGTAGTGTTGTTATTTTCTCGATGCTTCAGCGGGTTGCCCTAAGTCACCCCGCCTTAGATTTGTCCTTTGCTCTACATTTTGGGGCCACCTTTCCTTTTCTTCAGATTCGCAAATCAAAAGTATTACTTCTTCTATTTAATATTCCGCTAAATCTTGACAGTGTGTCAGTAAACTATGCTGAGCAAGGAGATGTCTAGGAACTCCATGTCATTCTGGATGTACCTGCATAGACAACAATGGTACTTGAGTACCAAATGTTGCTCAAAATCCTTCATACCAAACTTTGTGCAAAGGGTATGAAAAACATTGGTAAAATCTGACATGTCTTTGTCCCTTCCCTATTGCAGTGTGGTCCATTTTATGTATTTATCCTCATAGCTCCAAATAGGGTAGTACCACTCCTTGATGGCATCCCATAACAAATTCCTAGTAGATGCAACTAAAAATAGTGAGGGTGTACTTTCATCCTTATTCTCGCAGTAGGTTTCCCACAAGTCCTTGACGTAAGGGGCAACTTTGAGAAGTGAAAAAATAATATTTTCTCGGATGGAAAAATAATGACCAGAAAAATATCCTTCTAGTAGATTTAACCATTTATCTAGGACGTCCGCATCTATATGAACTTCAAATATTGGGATGTCAAAGTTAACTTGTACCTTAAAGGGTGTGGCTTTTAGAAAGTGGTTGTTGAAAGGAGATGTGTCGCCTTTGGGTAGTCGGTGAAGGATCTGGGGAAAGTTGATATCATCGAGTTCCTCTATCACTCGAGGGATTATTCAAGAAACATTTGAAAAGATCTCCTACCCCCTCATCTTTCTTCTCTTTTGAAATGGGAGGTTGTCAACATTTTTGAGGCTAGTCTTGCAAAGGTTCAACCAGTTCGAGCCTTAACTCCTTACATCCCAACCTCATTAGGGACATGAAAAGGAAAACAGAGAAAGAGAGGACTAATCTGATACCACTAATTCAAACTTAAATAAGAACACAAAAAATTACAAATATAACCATAAATACAGAGATGCAACAAAAATAACACTTCATTTCATTAATATCAAATACCAAAATATGGTTACTGTGATGGTAGCTTATCTCTGAGAAGAGATGTGGTGGCTACATACCTTTGAAATGTGTTACAATTAGGCTAAAGGGCCTATTTATTATTGAGCAACACAGGAAAGCCCTAAACAACCAAAACCCTAACCATTGGAGATGGAACACCAAGGGTTTGTGGGCCCTGTTGGGGATAGTTGGGAAACCAACTCCTTGGGGTCATAACTTGGTTATATTATTTATGTTTGGCTCATACGATACATTTAAGGAAATATCTCTATGTGTACTACAGTATTTGTGGTAGGCCCTACCAACCTCATGTGATTGCTACGGACCTCAAAAAAAATCCGTTTAGGGGGTCAAAACTACTTCGAAAGTTCAGGACCCAAAAAACTGCTAAAATTAGTATATGCTGCAATAAACAAGGAAACATATGAGATTAACTCAGGGTCAAGGTGGAATAGGTGGGTGGCCACCAATATCCACGTGGATCACTACTACAAAACTACTGCGTCTAGCTAGATATCTTATCTGCGAAAATACAGGCTACTCCCTCTACCTCTAGAATCCCCTGATCAAGAGAGATCAATTTTTTTTGTCCCTCGCTTAGAATAATGGAATCTCCTCATGAAGCTCATCCTCTCAGCAAACTTATTGCATTGCCTCTGGGGTATCGATCTGCTATCCACACCAAACAACACAAATCCTTCTCTCTTCACTTCTGAGCTCTCAAGATGATCACTTGTGGTCTGATACCATACGAAGATTCCAAAAGTAGAATCCTTATGCAGCAATTGGAAATTATTCTCCTATAATAAACACTAAATAACTCACATCGTAATATACAAAAATAAAATTGTGTAATAATAAACACTAGAATAAATGTTAGCACGCACACACAAAATAACACAACTATTTTTGGAGCAATGTCCCTAGAAAAACCCAACTTGGGAAAAATGATGCAACAGTGAGTGTTTTATTTTATTATGTAATAGTGAAATCAAAGTAGATCTATGGATGCCCAAATGGAAATCCAAACAACAAGAAAATTTGGGAAAAGTACTAAAGGGAATTACCCTTCTCCCATAACCAATCTCTCGCTTCACATTCCCTATCAAAACTCATCCTCCTAGAGCTCTACGTCAACCTTTGTACTACTCTATGTAGCTGGATTGATGGCTTGCCCTGGACTGGGTTTTGATGAATTTGTTCTGCCTTTGGATATTGAGGAAATCATCTCTCCAACCCTTTGGGACTTCTTCCCGACCTATGGAACTGAGAATGAACTTTCCTTCCTCCAAATCGAACTTCCTGACTTAATAAAATGTGCAGTCCCTTAGTGATACCTCTCTGGGATAATTCAACCCTCTTGCTACTTTCTCTCAGGATTTGGAAAATATTTCCTCCAAATCACTGTCCCTGCCCCTCACACATTGCTTTGATCTCTAGCCCTCTCTCCGACCACTGACTGCTATTCATCTGGAAATCGATCTGCTAAAAAAATTGAACCTCTGAAGTGTCTTCTCCAAGTTCCCATTGAATTATTCATATAATCCTCCATTCGAACTCCAATGGCCGAAATTAATTCTTAATCAATGGTGAGGATTAACTCGAAGTCGATCCATCTGAGTTTCTAGATCATTCACTCCTTAAATTAAATAATTCTGATTAAATAACCATATTCCCTAAGTTTAGACTTAGGAAATAATTAAAAGCTAGTTAATAATCTAATTAAGTCATTTCTAAGCCTAATTTCTAGAATTAATTTTTGGGTTTTGGAGATCTTGTGTATTTTAGCATCTCCACCTGATTTGGTGGATCAAAATAATGTTCAAAATTGAAAGTGTGTGATAGATATTGAAACTTGTATGATTGGATATATCTCAGAGATCTGAATCCAACGCATCTCGTTTCACTCAAATCCGACATCAGTTGCTCCCAGAAACGCATTCTCATCGATTTGGGAAAAAACTAAATTTTTGGAAAAAACGTTGCAGTTACACCGAGTCTACAATGTGTACACTGATTGGGCCATGAATTGGCATGTTGATTGGTCCTCCATCGGTCAATGAATGGTCGACACTTGTCACTATGCATTTTGTCGTGAATTTTCATTGGTTATTGTTTGGTGTAGTTTCCCAATGAGGGAGTGCCAAATAGGCCAACCAATGGTTTCCATGTGGCCTCCTCACGTCTAGATAAAATTTGCTATGGAGGTTTAAAAACACCCCCAAGATTTGAAACTGAGACCTCATACCAATTAACGAAGGACCACAACACCACACCATGTTTGTTGCTTGTTTAACATTGTGAATCAAAATATTATTAAAGTTTGTTGGTTGCGCATATGGGGGAGGGGTCGGGCTAAGCCCTAGCCCCTAGCCACCCCTTTGCCATAGGACCATGGGGGGGAAGTGGGGTGGGGGGGCTAAGAGCTAGGGCCTAAGCCTAGCCCTCACGACCCACTTCACATTCATATACCAATGCACATAATGGAGAGAGAAAAGGGAGACAGGAGCCAGCCCTAAGTCATATGACTCTGCCATATGACCAACGTGCATGACCAAGTGTATTTCAGAGGTGACCAACCCAAGTTCATATTGACCATCAATAAAACCAACAACGTACAAAGGAGTGGGCTAGCCCTAAGGGGGGCAACCCACAGTCATATGCATTGCATGGAACCAAAGGCATGCACCAGATGGGTGAAAAACAATAGCCCTGGAACTTCAACACCTTTCGCGATCGCATGGTGCCACATGATTAAGGTTTTCGAGACCTGGAGCTTAATGGTGTCCTTAATGGTCCCACAATTGTTCCTGCTGAGCGGGAATTGTGCCAGGTTTTGTGTGCCGGTTCCGCATTTGGGGTGCTCAAGCTAAGTTGAGGCTAAATTGTAAAATGGTTAGCTGCAAAATTTGGGAAAAGGAAGAAACAAACATAACTTTCTAAGTTTTTGGAAAAATGAGTTGTAGAAAGAACCAAAATAGGGGTTTTTGATAGTGCTAGATCCATTGGAGACATCATTTCTACTATTTGCGCTGATTAAAGCATGTAAAGACACTTTTGAGCATATTTAATGAAAGAGGCCTTGCATTGGAAGTTGGACTAGGAGATGTAGCCCAAGAGGGAGGTGAACTCCTTTATCATCCTTATGTTTTATGTTTCAAATATGCTGGTTTTGTCTCTGTTTTGCTGTAAAATTGGGTTTAAATTTACTTTTTTATGTGTTTAGTAAGATGATCCTCTAACCAAAACACATATAATTCTGACTTGAAAATTGTTAAAAATATTCAATTTTACACATTCAGATACATTTTGGTATCTAAGAAATAGGTTTTATGAAAGTTTGATTTGTTTGGAAGTGTTTTTCTAATAATTACCAGGTTGAAGCTAAAGAGAGGAGAAGGAGAACTTGTGGAGCCAAGATCTCAAATTATTTCAAGGAGAACAAATACTCCTCCAACTTCAATAGTCATGGCGCATGAAGAAGGTCCTGAAGAGATGTTTGAAGATGAGAAGACTTTCAGAAAAGCATTCTTTGAGATGTCAGAGATGATTAAGGTTCTGTATGAGGAGAGGAATTCTAGACTCTATGGCGAGAGCTCAAAATATCATGGAGGAAAAGGAGACAAGCCTCCAAAAGGGAATGGAGGAAATGGTGAAAAACCACCACCTTCACCTCCATCATCATCCTCATCTTCATCTTCATCCTCACCTTCATCTTCTTCTACCCTTTCAAAAACACATCCAAATTCCCCAAAAGGTCATGGTAAAACTCTTTTTCTTAAGCTTGACATTAAGTTTCAAGTTCCTATGTAAAATGGAGAGGTAAATTCATAAATATTAGTAAATTGAATTTTTCAGATTGAAGTGCGTTGCAAGATATAAAGAATCAAAGATGATGAAACCAAGGTTCAGCTTGCTTCTCTTATATTGGAAGGTGCAACACTAATTTGGTGGGAAGCCAAAACTCAAGAGGAAATGAAGAAACATGCTAAGGTTTTATCCTCTTGGAATTATTTTGTTGTTGGAAATTTCATCCGTTAGTGTACATGCAAAAGGCTATTATGGATTGGTAGAACTTTAGGCAAGCTAAAGGGAAAAATGTGCAATCTTATACTCAAGAATGTAGAAAAGGATCTTTGATTTTGGGTATATATTTTTCCTCACAAGATAATTTGCTCTAGTATATTGGGGGATTACATAGTTATATGAGAAATACCATTCTCATATTTAACCGTACAAAACTAGACGAAGTATGTGTTTAGGAAAATCATTTAGAGGCAAGAGGGAAAAATGAATCTGAAGAAACTAGTGAGAGTTCCTTTCAGTCGGGAGAAAAAGGAAAAGGAATGTTCAAAGGAAAAGGGAAGAAAAATTATACCATCGAAATGGAGAACGAGAAGCTTACATGTAAACATTGTTCCAAATAGGGCCATGACAAAGATCATTGCTGGAAACTTCATCCAGAAATCAGACCCAAAAAGTTTAAGAACAAGGAGAAGGAGAAGACCATTGCAATGACACAACATGATTTAGGTTCAAATTATGGAGATGAGACAAAGGTCAGAACCATGGGTTTGAAAGGTAAGCACATTGCAAGTACTAGTTCTTCAAATTTTCTCAGTGAAACTCAAGATGAAAAAACAAGAATAAAGATTTTCCATATTAGAGTTATTTCAAAACATATGAAGATAGATACAATGTTTGATAGAGGTTCACATGAAAATCTTATCTCAGAAGATTTTGTCAAGAAGTTGAATTTAGAAACCCTTCCTCATCCTAAACCTTATCCTTTAGGTTGGGTATGTGAGAATGCAAAATTGCAGGTGACAAAGAAATGCATACTTATATTTTCAATCACTACAAACTTTCTAGGTGAGGTAGAGTTTGATGTAATTCCAATTGATATATTTGGTATTTTTTGGGGAAGCCCATATCTATATGATAGGAGAGTTATTTTTCATCGTCATGAGAAAAAATATCATTTGCTCAAGAATGGGATTGAGTACACTATTAGAGTGCACAATAAGAAGTTGAATGCATCTCTTGTAAATGCGGGACAAATGAAGAGGGTTGTTAATGCTAGTAAGAACTTTGCATTATTGATGATCATACATGAAGTTGTTGAGGAATCTAAAGCCTTTCAAGTATATGAATTAAGTTTGAAATATGATTTCATTGATGTTTCTAATTCATGTGATGAGATGTTTTAGGAGTATAACATTTTTCCTCCTAAAATAGGTAAACAAAATGAAGTAAAATTGTAGCAGCATGCATCATTGTTGAGCATTGGTGTGAACAAGATGACAACGTTAGAGAGTGAAAAGGTCAAAGAGAAAATGCAAAAGCAAGTTGACAAAGAGGAAATTGGTTACAAAACGTCTTCTTGTGGATTTCATAATATGTTGGCTTTGGAAAGAGATGGTGCATGGCAATGGAAATCACATTTGGTCAAGAGTCGATCCAAGTACAAGGCTAGACATCGTAAGCATCATCATGATGACAATGTTCAAGATGAGAAGAATTTGAGATTGTTTAAGTTACCTTTCATTGGAGATCGAGGAGGGAATGTGTTTATTCCTTTGAAGGAAGTTTTATTTTCTGCATATTCTTAGAAATTGCAGCAAGATGTCATTTGTGACAATAAGACAAGGACATCAAAATAAGGGAAAATGATGTATTTTCGTGAAAAGCTCAAAATGTCAAATTCAAGAAAAGTTCAGTGGCTTGAGACTAAAAGGGTGAGGGAAGTATACCCTCATCTAGCTTTTCATTGGTAAAGATCTTTTGAAGGTCCAAAAGCTTCCCATGGGGAGGAGTGATCTAGTGGATAAAAACAATGCTCAAAACTGAAAGTGTGTGATAGAACTTTAAAGCTGTATGATTGGATAGATCTCGGTGATCTGAATCCAACGTAACTCGTTTACTCAAATCTGACATCGGATGCTCTCAAAAAGGCATTCTGATCAATTTGGGAAACAATAAATTAAAAAAAAAGTTACAGGTACACCCAATTAGTAGTTTGTACATTGACTCGACCATGACTTGGCATGTTGACTGGTCCTCCATCGACCAATGAATGGTTGACACTTGACATTAGGCGATTGGTTGTGGCTTGGTGAGTTTTCATTAGTTGTTGTTTAGTGTAGTGGCACAATGAGGGAGTGCCACGTGGGCCAAATAGTGGCTACCATGTGGCCTCGTCATGGTTGGCTAAAATTTGTTATGGAGGTCGAAAAGCACCCTCAAGATTTGAAATTGAGACCTCATACCAATTAACCAAGGCCGACACCACTACGCCATGTTTTTTTCTTATTTAACATTGCAAAACAAAACATCATTAAAGTTTGTTGGTTACACATATGGGGGAGGGGCAGGGCTAAGCCCTAGCCCCTAGTCACCCCTAAGTGACAGGACACCGGGGGGGTCAAGGGATAGGGCTTAGCCCAACCCTTATGGCCCGCTTCACAGTCATATACCATCGAGCATAACTGGGAGTGAAAAGGGATTCGGGAGCTAGCCCTAGGTCGTAGGACCCCGACATGTGACCAACGCGCATGATCGAGTGGATTTCAGAGGGGTTCGTCCAAAGGTCTTTGAACATCAATAAAACCAACAACATGTGGAGGAGGGGGCCAACCCATAGCCATATGTGTTGCATGGAACCAAGGGTGCATAAGAGATGGGGGCTAGACAACAACCTTGAAACATGACCAAGGATTTCGGGACTGGGGGCTTAATGGTGCCCTTAATGGTCCTACAATTTCATACACTGAGTGAGAATTATTTCAGGTTTAGCACATCGGTTCCGCATTTGGGGTGCTCTAGCCATGTTGTGGCTGAATTATAAGATGGTTAGCTGCAGAATTTGGGAAAAGGAAGGAACAAGCATAACTTTCTCAGTTTTTGGCAAAATGAGGTGCAGAAAGAACCAAATAGGGGTTCTTCATATTGTTGGATCCACTGGAAACATTAGTTCAGATATTTGAGCTGAGTAAAACATGTAAACACACTTTTGAACATTTTTAAGGAAAGAGGCCCTATATTGGAAGTTGAACGAGGAGATGTAGCCCAAGAGAGGGGTGAATTCCTTTATCATGCTTTTGTTACATGTTTCAGAATTGCTTATTTTGTCTCTGTTTTGGATGTAAAATTTGGTTTAAATTTACTTGTTTATGTGTTTATTAAGTTGATCCTCTACCCAAAACACATATAATTTTCACTTGCAAATTGTTAAAAATATTCAAGTTTACATATTCATATCACCACCAAATTTCATGGCTAGAACACATCCAGTGACACAAAAACTAATACAACTGTCTACTGTTGGGTGGGTACCTTAATGTCATTGTTTATATGTATGTGTATGTGTTGAATATATGAATGTATGAGTGAGAAGGATGAAAATAAAATATGCGTAACAATTGCTAATGGTAGGCATGAAATATCTGGCACATAAAAGGCATAATAAATTGATGGTAAAGAAGACTACGTGATAATGCAACACATAGCCTAGATTCATGCATAAGCTTACCTGTGTGAGAAACAACATATAAATAACACATTAAAGAGACAAAACTTATTGCAAATCACGCCCAAGCAATAAGAGCTTGGATTAACACTTGAAGAATAGTGGGTTTTAAGACCCTTTTAATTAATATAAGATTACGTGGAAGACCCTTTGTCTATACTCACTTGTGAGTTATTCGTGGTCACGTTACAAGCTTCTCTGTTGCATGGCAAGCACGACCTTACCTTCAAATGGAGTTTTTCCCTGGTATCAACTAAGCCACCAATTTTTCTTGAATTTCCTTCAATGTCACATTTTTGGTAGGCTCGATAGCTATCGTTGACACCTTAAAGAAGCGATCGAGGCACCTTATGGCTCTGTGTATTGACATGGAGATGTTTGCAGGCCCGACAGAAGGTCTGATACCATTAGCATGTGGCAGGTAAGGTAGGATCCTCCTCGAAGTATGCGCGAAGTCCATGGTACGTTATCCATCTAGGAGCGCTTATGGCTCCCAGAGTGGCATTCCCTGCCCATAGAATGGGAAGACTCGCAGGCTAGGAACTCGATGGAGAATTGATCACTCAATCTCGAGAGGGATAATGTCATAAGTCACCCTACCAAACCAAGGGCAGCGTTATGAAACTGTCAAGCACATGTGGAGGTCTACCAGAGTTCTTGGAAAGAGTCATAACCAGCAAGGCTACATTAGAAAAGCTTGTACAACAACAACTTGTAGCTAGGAAGGTTGCTAAGATTTCTTTCTAAGACACTGGGCAATGCATATTCGGGAGCCTTCAACTAAGTCATGGTGCGAAGAAGAAGGAAAGCCCATAGTCAAAAAAGGATCCTCACTCGTAGAACTAGATTACCTTCACAGAGTTAAAATTTGTACAAATACAACTTCACTCTAATACCATGAAAGTAAATAGAAAACACGTAAAACACTAAACTTAATATTATATATTAAAATTTGTATGACTTCACTCTCATACCATAAAAGTAAATAGAATACACATAAAACAGTAAGCTTAATATTATATATTAAAATTTGTACTTATAAAATAAGCTTATGGAGAGCACTGTGAGTTGTAGAATATCTCAAATATCTTTGAAACAAAAGACCCAATTTCTAAACACTGATTCCAACCGTCTTTGTTATATATATATGACACACAATTTACGAGAAACAACAATAGTTTTAGTAAGATATACACAATTTACGAGAAACAACAATAGTTTTAGTAAGCAGCTATATACCCAGCTCATAACAAAGTTTCGCAAATTTAAACAAACCTTAATCTACTTCATTCTTCACCTGTTGTTTAAAAAGGAAATAACAATCATGAAAGAGATCCCGCTTTCCCACCACGATATTTTTCTGAACTCTAAACCAATACATAAAACCATTTCATTCTCCAATACAAATTACAAAGGCAAATGCATAAAACCACTTCATTCTCCAATGCAAAATCCAAAAGAAGAAACTTGGGTAGAAATGTTGCACACAAAATTATTCTTATATTATTATCATCTCACAATAGTATATTTTTATAAGAAATTTGACTAAGATAAATGAAGTATTTTAGATGCAGCCACTTGGGAGCTTAATTAATAATCTCTAATAGAAAATAAGGAGAATAAGTAATACATTAGCCAACGCATTTTATAATTAAAAATATTAAACAGAAAACAAATAAGAGGTAATATCTCCAAACACAATTAACGAGAAGCAGTGTCTAAAACAAAGACTTTACTTTCGAGGGCAATATTTCCCTCGAAATCTGAAGTTCTATTGAAGTTGGGCAATGCAGTGAAGGCGTGGTGTCGGAAAAGCCAAGAGTTCGTGAGCCTTGGGTAATGTGACTCCATTAAACCTTTCACTCATATCCAGTTCTTGAACCTGGTTCTGGTCATCCAACGGAAGCTTCCAGTTGAAACAGTGCAATAGTTGGGCCACTCCAAACTCTACAATAAGCGTTCCCAATTGCTGTCCGGGGCATACTCTCCTGCCTGCTCCGAAGGGAAGCGACGCAAAGTTTTGATCTCCATCCGTCTCTACCTTCGAGCGAACTCCTTCAATGAATCTCTCTGGCTTGAAGCTTTCGGGATCCTCCCATGAATTTGGATCCCTCCCAATCGCCCAAGCATTAACAAGAACACGAGTGTCTTTTGGGAATTCGTAGCCCAACACATTGCAGGACTCAGGCGATAAGCGGCGAAACAAAATAGGCCCCGCTGGGTGTAGTCTAAGCGTTTCTTTCACCACAGCTTTTAAATAAACTAGATGAGGCAGATCAGACTCACATACCATGCGATCCATTCCAACAACACTTTCCAGCTCGTCGTGAAGCTTTTTCATCACTGGAGGGTTTCTCAGAGCTTCCGACATTGCCCATTCCATCACCGTAGGCGCCGTGTCCGAGCCACCAAGCAACACATCCTGCCAACATCAATAAAATAACCATGACCATTACAGTATAGAATTTTATTAAAAGATATCTAAACCTAATTTGATATGAAGTTCATCCACGTCCGCGAATATTAACTTACATAGAGAACTCCCTTCACACTATCTCGAGAAATTCGGAACTCTCTATCTTTATCTGCAGAGGCTGCAAGTAAGACATCCACAAAATCATGTGTGATTTTGGGGTCATCCAGGGTAACGTGCTCGTCTATTACTTTCTCTAACAACTGATCTTGTGTCTTGTGTAGTTTCTTCATCCGGCGGTTGACACCCTGCAAATCCATCCAGCGTAAATAAGGTAGGTAATCTCCGATATTAAATGAGCCGAGTAACATAAGACTTTCTCTGACCATGGAATTGAAACCTTTTAGGTCTGTGTCCGAATACTTTTTACCAAATGCCATCCTGCAGGTTATAGCCGTAGCCAGGGATGCCACGGCTTTCCTGATGTTTAAGGGACGAGAATCGTCTGAATTGAGAATAGAGCGAGTCATAGCAGAGACTTCCTCTTCTCTAATAAAGCGGAAGTAATCTACCCTCCTGGAGCTCAGCAACTCCGAAGCGCAGAGCTTACGCATTTGCCTCCAGTAAGGGCCAAACGGAGAAAATGCGAAGTCCGAAAAATTATATGTCAAATGCTTGGCAGCGGCCGACTGCCATTTGTTTGCGAAAAGCTGATCGTGGCTTTTGAGAAACTCGCTGGCCATGTCTGGAGAGGAGACCACTAAGGTGAGGGCGGAACCGAGGCGAAGAGACATAAGAGGCCCGTGTTTCATAGACAGAGCTGCAAGCGCTCGGTGGGGAAGATCTCCCAGCATGTGAAGATTGCCGATAATGGGCAGCGGGATCGGCCCCGGAGGCAGCCTCCCCTTTCTTTTCTTGGAGAAGAAGCTCCATGCCGTTACCAACACAACAAAAAGAAGAGCAGTGGCGAGTTTAAAATAAAATCCTACTCTCTCTTCTTCCAAAAATTCCAAATCCATCGTCTTCCTTGTACTTAACCAGGCCACCACAGAACAATTTGCTACACCAAGGTAGCTATATAGCATTAGAAATCGCACATGTTTCTATTCATTTATGCCAAACCATTTGCACATTTGCCATGGTCTATTTTCTAGCATCCTCACCGCGTTCAATATTGCAGAAGTTTTGTTAACTCTAATTTTATTGAAAAATATTAAGCATTATAATGTAAATCAATCATTTCCAAATATTTTTTTGAATTAATCATTGATACATAAAATATTAAATACTATATTCCATTAACAAAATATTGAGCTCCATACAATTAATTAAGGATTCACTCATTATCTTTATCTGATACTCAATGAAATCTTTCCATTAACTAATGATGCACTCAGTATCTTTATTTCATATTCAATAAAATCTTAAAAAAATAAGTTCCAAATCAACGCAGTTGTCCTCACTCCGTCAGATTTTCTCAGAAAATACAGTAATATTCAATACAAAAATGCAAAAGTTCCAAACGGGCCTGGCTTTATTATTTTGGTTTTTGTGGCCATCTATCTGTATACTTGAATGGTTTTTGTCACATGTCTTTTTGGTTAATACGTCCCCGTCAATGGTTTGTGTTACACATTTTTTTGGTTATCACGATATTCAATACAAAAATGTAAAAGTTCCAAACCGACCTTTTATTTTTTTGGTTTTTGTGAATGCTAACCGAAGAAATGTACGCCATCAACCTCTACACTTCAATGGTTTTTGTCACATGTGTTTTCGTCGTGGCGTCCAACCAAGTTTTTTTAAGAAAATCTTTTATATATATAATTTTATTATTTTCATGTGATAATCATATTTTTTTAAGCTGTTCTGGTGTACCAGTTTACATTATTAAACTTAATAAATAGAATATTAGATTATCGGAGATTTTTAGGTTATCAGATTAATAATTAATAAATTAATAGTTAAACTGTAAAATGGGAACATTCAAAAAAATAATTAAACAATTGCTTCTTGTTGAATGATTTCGGAGCATTATTCCCCTCTAGATTCTCTAGAATAGGGTTTCCTTTCTTTTTCTCAGTTACCTAACAAACACGGCTAAAACACGGCTAGATAATTTATATTGTGTGGCCTTGGAAATTTGTGAATTACCTATTGATAGTTGAGTTTTATTAATGTCCATTTACCTCAATTCCTTTTTAAAACAAAGTTGTGCATGCATATAGGTCAATGTGTGATACATGTCTATGGATTCAAGAATAATTTCATTATACTACATGAAAACGTCCATTTACCTCAATTCCTTTTAAAAACAAAGCTGTGAAGGTATATAGGTCAATGTCTAATGCACTTCTATGAATTCAAGAATAATTTCATTATAATACAAGAATACATGGAAATTGTTGCTCACCATTCCTTATCATTTCTCCAAGGCATTCCCTTTTGGAATCCAAAAGGATTGTTATATTCTAAACTTTGTATTATTTGGCACAGAGAGCATTTGATCATGATTTTTTCTTTAGTAGATATCACTTGCTTCATAACACCTCTATTACACTGCAACTTTCAACAAGTCAATAATATTAATATTTTATACAACCAAAACCTAATCAAATGAAATAGAATTAATTCCCAAGGGAGCTTACAATATTCTCCTGTCATGTCACCAAAAAATCGTCTCTTAAAACTTTGATGTTTCTTTTGGAAGCTAAATCTTGTAGATTTTTTGAACTCTAAGAATAACAAGGGATAGATGGTGGCTTCATGGTGAGTGATTACATAAACGATTGATGATTGGTGATGAATATTTTAAAGAGACTTAATCCTATATGAAGTTACTATTTATTAGATTAACAATATACTTTGAAGGAATAATTTAATTTCACTATAGCAAATCCTTGAAACTCTAATCACAAAATATACATAATACTTACTTCTCCATGAATACTAGCATACTCCCTTTATCTATTATTTATTAAATTTTGAAATTAAAAACCAACTTCAAAAATGTGTTGTATTTTATTGTTTCACAAAATTTAATTTAAAGAAAGAATAATAAAATAAAATATAGTGTCTTTTATTTATTACATATATTAAAACTAAAAAGCTAAAAATAATTAAGAATCTTAGAGTACATTAAGAGGAAAAAATTTCAAATTATTTTTGAAAAAAAAGAATTTCATCTCTCAATTAAAATATTATTTTTTTTCTTTTTAAATTTTATATTAATTATACTTTAAAAACTTTATACAAATTATATTTATCTTTACTTCTAATATTTTTTCAAATAACAATATGATACTCCATACCATCCTTTCATTGGATCAAAAATATTTCAAAGACTTATGATGAAGTTCTTGAAAACCGCTATAAGTAAGAAACCAATGCATCCTAAAAACACTCGCTGAAACTTTAAATGAATTAATTTACAAAAATATTTCAAAGACTTATGATGAAGTTCTTGAAAACCGCTATAAGTAAGAAACCAATGCATCCTAAAAACACTCGCTGAAACTTTAAATGAATTAATTTACATGTCCTCGATTGGAGCAACTTTGAGTTTTTTACTGTAAGAATAACTTAATCTTCTTATCAGAAAAGAGATATTTCTTGAAACTAAAGGTTGGGTTGGCATGGTAATAATTAAAAAATGAAAATTAAAGTATGAGGTTACATCTAAATTTAAGTATTGTTAATTTCAAAATATTTCTCGATTATGAGGATACTGTAATCTTGTTAAATTTTTGTTCGTCACGAAAGGGTCATTTCACTAAACTAATGTTGGGATTGACATAATAATGACTCTAAAATGAAGATTAAAACCCAAGGTTACATCTCAATTGAAGGATTGATAATTTCAAAATGTTCATCACCGAGACTGAACCTAGCTTTTTTCGCATTCAACTCCGTGCATGGTGATGGAGAGTTCATATTTTATCTTAGCGAATCGTTGTTTTCTCTGTCACTAGGACATACACAACGACAAACAGGGTGATCCAGTCCACTCTAGGCACTAGAGTCTCCCGTATTCACGTGGACAAAGTGCGATCGTAAAGAAGTACTTAGCTTTTCACGATATTTTTGGGTTTGGTTTGGTTTGGTTTGGTTTGGAGTTGGGGTTGGGGTTGGGGTTGGTGTTGGAAGTTGTATCTATATTTGTTTTTATTAGAACATATTAATAGATATTTTTTTGGTGTTGTTTACTTGTTAGGGATTTAAAGTTTTTTCCTTGTGAGAATGAGAATTTGCTTGAAACAAATTGTGATCAAATTTTGATTTGTGTTGTTTAAACTGGTTTTTTGAATGTATATATAGATTCAACACAATGAAAAATATTGAGAAGTTGAATTTTAAAAAATTCACCCCTAAAATTCATAATTGCAAAAAATCCCTACTGAATTTTAAACAAATTAATCTAGAAAATAGGCTGAAAAATCTTCCAAAAAAATCTAAGAGATAACCTAAGTTTTTCTTTGGTCTTCTCAATGTATGGATTTGGAAATCCAACCATTCTCTTGTCATGCACTGCTCCTCTCATGCCTACCACTATAGGGCGTACAACCCAAACCATGATTTAGCTTATGCACTTTGTAGTTTAAGAACATGATTAAGGTCTAAAGATGGGGGTGGGGGTGCAAGTTCGGTGCGAAGTTGTATTTATATTTGTATTTATTATCATATATTAATAGATATTTTTTTTGGTGTTGTTTACTTGTTATTTTTTTTGGATTTTTGTTGTGGGAATGAGAATTTGGTTTAAACAAATTGTGATCAAATATTGATTTGTGTTGTTTAAACTAGTTTTTAGAGTGTATATATAGATTTAACACACTGAAAAATCTTGAGCAGTTGAATGTTGAAAAGTTCACCACTAAAATTTGTATTTCCAATAAATCCCTATTGAATTTTAAACAAATTAACTAGAAAATACACCGAAAAATCTTCCAAAAAAACCAAACAGATAACCTAATCTTTTCTTTGATCCTCTCAATGTATAGATTTGAAAATCTAAAAACCCTTCTCTTGTCCTGCACTGCTCCACTCATGCCTACCTCTATAGAGCGTACAACCCAAACCATGATTTAGCTTTTGCGCTTTGTAGTTCAAGAGCATGATTAAAGTCTAAAGATATGCCACTTATCAAGTTGCAATCTAATTTCAAGGGCTTTGAAGTTTCACCTATGTCACCATCACAACGTAATAAACTACTTACAAAATGAAATAAAAACTAGATACTTATGTGCCTGGTTCAAATTAAAAATATAAAATAAGGTAATAAATAAATATAGATTAACATGATTAATATCTAATAATGATGAGATAATGAAATAAAGATGGTCAAAGTAATAACTTATTACCTATAAATTTATTATTTACATGCCTCCTTCAGCCCATAGGAAATCTGTTTCTATAGCAAGTTTGTTTGTAGTTGGTATATGTATGATGTTCACATGACATGTGCTTTTCTTGGTTGAAATGTGTTGTAGAATATGATGATCCAATCCCTCTTATTTGAGTCATAACCCAATGATATTATTAAGGTACTATGTTACACTAGGGTGTGAATCAAGGTGGCTATTGCATTTTACATTTCAATAATTATCCACTTATAAATGATGATGGGAAAGTGGGTTAAGACTTCCTGTCTTAGAATATATTAAGATTGTCACTTGCTATACATGGATCTTCAATTAGATTGGTAAGTACCATAACATTCGATTTGTAAGTACCATAACATTGATTGATGACACATTAATTACAAATAAATATTCACTTTATTTTTGAAATTTAATTACATTTTTTATATTTATAATTTAATATGTGAAACATTGATAAATTAGCTAAATTTATTATTGTATTTATTTGAGTTAATCAAAATTCTTTAAATTTATTTTTTAATTAAGTTTTTCTAATCTCTTTTGTTTTTTTGGATAAATATATGTTACATAGATTTTCCTTTGTATAATTCTCATTCTTATACATGGTTATTATTTTCATTTTTTGTTTTCTTTTATTATTATTATTTTGAATAGTTACATGCTAATAAATCAATTTTTATGTTAGTTCCAAATGCTTATATACTTATTAAGTATCTCGCAATTCATTAAATTATTAGCTAACATATGTACTTAGAAATATCCCATGCTTATGTGGAATTTTAATTTCCATATGCGTCCATAAAAGTCCCATAATTGCTTATTAGTCCGTGCGTGCACCATAGCAGTGACTATTACGATCAATAAACGTTGACGTACTATTCAATGGCTTTGAACAACCCGTACATTTCATGTTTTAACCAATGTTTAAAAAAAATAAGTTGCAAAACAAACGTTTATCTAAATTTCCAGTTTGTACCACTTATTGCCCGGGAGATGACATGATTTTGATGAAACTTAAAATAATTAGTTTGAAATTTCAAAAATACTTTACTTCAAAAATACTATATATAAAAGTTTCAACGCTAGATTTGTGGTGTATTGGAGCTATCCGTCCGCTGCATATATTTGTGACAGTTTGTATGTTAGTGGCATGTGGTTGTTTGCATGTTGGTTGGTCAACTACTCGTGACAAGTCACTATAATTGTTAATTACAAAGGTGAAGAGTAGTTTCTTGTCGGAGAAGAACGTTCCTACAAAAGAGATCTCATCAATGGTGTTGATCAGGATGAGGGCAATTGCAAGGGCTTACCTTGCTATTTGAGTTGGGATGGGTTGCATTCTGCAAGTTGGAAGTGATATCATGGACAAGCGGGATAAATTGTGAAGTGGTATAGATTGTGGAACGTAATCATGGCCAAGTTGGATTGATTGTGGAAGCTGGATAATCGTGTTGAAGTTGGGGCGATTCCATTCTGAGGCCAGTGAAAACATTGCCTTAAACAGATCAATTCTAGGTAAGTTCCCCTACGAGGAGATGATCTCACCCTTTGTTAGGTTAGGTGCGAGATTAGGACAGGTGCATTGGGTTGAGTTCCTGGTCTATAGAAAATGAATATCTGTAAAGCCAATGTGACCCAAATCTTATCCATTTTGGCCGGTTGCTCATACTATTTCTTCTCCCAGAGCTCATGTTCACCCTTAGCCCATTTTTGAATCGATAAGCAAATGAATATGAAGAAAACAAAATAGCGTTGCTTCAAGAGAAATTCATTCCTTTCATAGCTATAGATAAAGAGGTTGACTCTATGTTCCCTGGAGCTCGCTCCACCCGAGAAGACTGGGTGATATCTAACAACATCTCTCCAGGAAATCAATGGTGCCGTGGTTCACTCACCAACCATTGCATCAATTATTTCCCACCGGTATCCATCAACACTTGGATAGTCTCAGTTGACTGCTTAGGCGGAAACTCATTCAAATCAACCAACCTTGAATACTTAACATGGGATTGCCATAGACAACAAGTGGGCTACATGCACACTGTATAATAGTTAATTTACAACTTTTATGTTTTTATGAGATTATATTTACTGTAATTTTATTAATTTTTCATTAAAAATTTTAATTTGCAATTTCATTGTTGGGTTGCTATTGGTTTCTCAACGAACAAATACTATGCCTCAGCAATATCAGTTTCGATCATTCTCATTGTTTGATTCATGGTCCTTAAATCAATTGAGTTAATTCCCTTGGCCTGGTAATTTCTCTCCTTTTTTATCTCTACCATCACCTAGGTTGTTTCCACACCTTCTGTGGATGGGGACATGGGAATTCCTTGAAATCAACATCACAGTTATAACTCACACTGTTTTCATGAGTGACTTCTACATGCATCCAAGTGAACAACTTTTTTGCGGGTACTTGCAATCCGGCTACCACCTTGCATGGATAGTTCGTTACAGCGAGCTAGTAAGTCATTTGGTATGGTTAGTATTCTACCTCTTCCTTCTGAAAGGGGAAGGGGATATATCTTGTCAGTCGATAAGGAAAAGTTAGCTTTTGTGGCTAAGTTGCTTTTCTGAAATCTATCAGGTAAGGTCATGAGTGAGAAGGACGACTTACTGATGACTTGCCTGTAGTTAAGTCATAACCATACTCCAACTCCAACCCTCCATAATCTCGGCTGGCTCTCTTGGCCTGATTTGGCCCTGACTTTCTTCCTCCCTCTCCATACTTTTGAAACATTTGACAGAACATTCCCATCTTCAAATACGTTACGGCTTAGTGGTCCCGTTATGCCTTACTTTCTTCCCCTGGCTAGCCTTGGGTGGCTTTGGCTTTCTTCTCTCTAATTAGTTACCAATAATATAAAAAAACCTTACTTTTCTTTGCTATAAGGGGATAACCTTTTGAGCTCTGGCTTGCGATTTGTAAACATGACTCTCAATTAATGAATCAGGTTCTCACTCATTACTTTGTCTATCCAATTGAAAGATGCTTTAAAGCATTCAATTAGCAAGGTCAACAATTGGTTTTCTTTCCAATGTCCAAAACAGATACAATGGCCTGGCCCTGGCCATATGAATAGTGAGCGTTAAAGCCATGAATCTTCGATTTAATCTCACTTTATAACCGTCAATGTGAGACGTGCTAAGATCACTGACTGATGCTAGCTAAATCAAATGACAACATTTTATGAATGCAAAGAAACATTGTGTTAGTTAATAAGCAGAAACTAAGAGCTAAAAAAATCCGGGAACCATTTATCCCAACATCTCATCTATTAGGGCTCGTGAAGATGGTGCTTATCCTTGAAACTTTTGAGTACATTCCCCTTAACTTGCCATGCAAGCCTATTCTGTAATATCAACACATGCCCAGTAAAATTTCATAGGTGCATAGCTATTTTGGAAGGCATGCAAGGTTTTGGAAGGTTTTTGTGTTTGACAGATCTGTTTGTACTCAATTCAATAATCTTGGAGGTATATTTTGGGCAAACTGCTTTAGAGATACAGTGGGTGTAGTATCTGCTGTGAAGTCCTCTACATTTATAAAATTATTTTTTTGGATGAGCAGCAGTCCATTGATATTTTTTTCACTAAACTTAGGGTTTAAGTAAATGGAAAGATCTAATCCACTTGCAAATGCTAAAACTCAAATTTATATTTTGCTTATAAAGTTGTTGGTTTATTGTAGATTGTAGATTTTCACTTGAATGAAAGTTGTTTTTTATTTCTTCGGATTCTTATTTTCACTTTTTATGACTAAAGAATTTGGCCTCTCAAAAAAGAAAGTTCATGCATTTTATTGATTGAATAATATCAAAAATAAGGGCATTCGAGATGAGGGTGTCTTTCCAACCCAATATTTTAGGTTTAGTTTTAGTAATTAAGAGGCCTCCAACATTGGGAATTCCTTTAATTGCACAATGTTGTAGAGAACATTTTATTCGTGCCTTCTTTCTTCCTGTTGGACCTAGGAATATTAATATTCTGGATATTGTAGTGAGCGTTTGGAGCTTAAAGTTTTGGTTGATTTTCTATCACTACTATGGGCTGGCAAGTGGCAAGTGACGTTAATAGTAATATAATACATAATTGAGATATAATATATAGTTGAGATGCTACTCTCCCAAAATCATTTTTGAGACTTCAACATTCGCATAACAAATGCAGATAATCACATTCCTTTCCCAGCAAGCAATAATTAGGTTATCAAACAGCTCAGACTGAAACGTAAAAAGAGTAGGTGCATTTCTATACTTATTTAATGGCATGATTTTAACAAAATATATGATGCAGTGCTATTTAACAAAATCCGTTTTCATAATTGAAATAAATTCGCCAATTTTTTTAATCTAGTGAATGGATTTGTACACACTTGAAGGAATTAATTTTTCTTCTATTTGATTTTGTCTCAGCGATTTTGTCTCAGCAAAGGTTTCTTTCTTCATTGTTACAAAATTGTTTTTTATCCTATTAATTTTTCTGCATAGTACTAATTAAAGCCTCCATGATAGTAAATTTAAGATAATGGATGCAATTTTCCTATATAAATATGAATTACTTCTTAATTTACAATATTTAAAGACATCCCTTGAAATTGACAATTTGCATTAAAAATAATGCATGCAATTCACTATCTTTAATTATATATTTTCCGAATTAATTCTTTATTTACAATCTTTAAAGACATCCCTTGAAATTTACATTGCAGACATGTAATGATTGCTTCACTCTGCCTTGTCAGATTCTCCTGTCAAATAGGGAGGGACTGCCACTGCTGGCAGCCCTTGTTTAGATATGTTTTTTTTTCTCGTTTCGTCTTTTTTTACGTGCTTGAGTCTTACTCTTCTCAAAGATTTTTTTCCCTTCGCATAAAAGGGATGAAGCGGCTGGACTCACACAGTGAAAATATTGGGTAACCTTTGTTTCTTATAGTCGATTGTGATTAAGTTACTAACTTTGTGTTAATTCATTTTATTTATTTTTAAATTTAAATTGTAATAGAATAAATCAAAATTTATTAGTATCTATTCTTTATACAAATTTTGGATATGAATATAAGGCACGGAGTTCGGATATAAATCTTATCAAATTTGAGTTAAAATTCTTATAAAAAGACAAGGTTTTATACATTTGATTAGTTTATTTCGTTTTAGTTTAATTTAGGATATTATTTTTTACTAAATCTTATTAATTTTTTGGAAAAATAAATATTACAATAAATGAAAAAGAGAAAATGAAGGAGAAAATAAGTTAAATGAATATTTAGAAGAATGTGAAAGAATTTAAAATAAGTGAAAATAAAAAAATAATTTGAAATAATAGTGTAATAGGATGGAGAACAATTAAGTAGCTAAAAAATTACGGAATTTTTTGGATGATACTTATTGCTATAGAGAAGTATTTATAGCTTTCAAGACCACGAAGAAATGTCTCATTGGTTTGAGGCTTTGTGGGTCATTATCTCTTTGATGTCTTATAGGTATGCTGTGAGAGCTTGGAAGTTGGCTACTGGGAATCTTCATACTAGTGTTAGAACACATAAAGTAAGAGGTAATTAACTTGTTACATGTAGTTTGTGTTGGAAATAATAATCCCAACCACCACAATAAATAGCCTGACAGCTTCCATTCTTGTTAGATGTATTTTTGCAGGTTGTGTCTCTGTTTGAAGATGGAAGGACTGAAGCAAGGCGTGAACCATTCCGAAACGCAACAAGGAATTTCAATGTACTTTGGTAAATATATATGGGCAAGCATTCATTTAGCGACTATTTGCCCACACTCCAGAAACTCCTGCGCAATTCTGATCACACTCAACAACAACATCAATGTAAAATTCATTTTGATAGGTTAGAGAGTAAGAGAGTTAGAGAAAAAGAGAGCGCAAGTCTGGAGAAAATGGTGGATCAAATTTTGATGGGCGCGTGAAAGCAACAGTTACTGTGTTTTAATGTGTGTTATTCCGCGTAAGTGTAAATCACTGTAAAACCTTTGTTTAACTTGGTGAATGATCGGTAGTCTCATGTAAATGAATTTTCATGTTTAAGAACTCAATACTAAGTCTTAGTGTGTTGCTCCAAACCTACTTTGTTATTTTTGTCGTGAGTGAATATTATTCATTAAGTTTGTGAGCTCTGTGGTGCACAAAGCTAGCTACGCAAATTCAACTCCACAATGCACGAAGCTAGCTGCCCGAAATTAGCTCCGTGGTGCGCGAATCTAGATGCACGAAAGTAGCTTCACAAGAGTCATAGCTCTCTGCCCCTCTGCGAAAAGTGTAAAAACAAGTGTTAGTTGTGTGAAATTAGCTCCGCCGTGCGTGAAGCTAGCTGCGCGAAAGTAGCTTCGCGAAGGTCATAGCTCTCTACCCCTCTGCAAAAATTAAATTTCCTAAATTTTTTCTAACATGGTATCATAGCGGGTTAAATATTGTTAGTGTAAAAACAAGTGTTCTTACTAGCAGTAAGAATTATTTTGAGGGAAGATTATTTTTAGCATATTTACCAGCAGGTAGAAAGTTTTTTTTTTACGCTCAGAAATGGAAACAACAAGGACAAGCTTGACTAATCCTCAAATACATTTGTTTGATGGAAACAATTATGATTATTGGGCTATTACAATGAAGGCCCTGTTTTATTCTCAAGCAATTTGAGATTTGGTGGAGAATGGTTTTCAAGAATGAGAAGATGAAACAACATAAAATGCCTTATCTAAAGAAGAAAAAGATTTGTTAAGGGACAACAGGAAGAAGGATTCAAAAGCCCTGTTTTATATTTTCCAAGCAGTTCATGAAAGTATTTTCCCAAGGGTTGCAATAGCAACGAAATCCAAGCAATCATAGGACTCCCTCGAGACAGCCTACCAAGGCATGGCAAAAGTTAAGACAACAAAGCTACAAAAGTTGAGGAGAGATTTTGAAACACTTTGTATGAAATAGTCTGAGAATATAGACTCGTTTTTTACACATGTAAGTGGGTGGTGGTTACTCAAATCAGGTCTCAGGGTGAGACACTTCAGGAAATAAGAATAGTTGAGAAAGTTTTGAGAAGTTTTCCAACAAGGTTTGAGGCCATTGTTGTGGCCATAAAAGAGACAAATGAGCTCTCACAATTCTCAGTGGATGAGCTTAATGCATCATTGATTACTCATGAACATAGAATGAATAGAGCAGCAGGTTCCTCATTGGAGCATGCCATCACGACACAAGTATCATTTGGTCAAGGTCAAGGCAGAGGAAGATCATATGCTAGAGGAAGAGGAAGAACCCACACAAAGGTGGAAGAAGCAACCCTTCAAGCTCAAATGGAAGAGTCAACAATCAAAATCTAAGTCGAGGCCCAAGCCAAAATGAAGAACAAGGTCAGAGGTATGATAAATCTCAATTTTAATTTCATTACTATAAAAAGTATGGTCATTATGCAAATGAATGTTGAAAGAAGCAATATGATATTAGTAACAAACCAAGTGTAAATTTCACAAGAGAAATCAGAACCAAGATAACATGTTTTTGGCTTGTACTGTAGCACAAGAAAAATAGAGTGATATATGGTATCTAGATTCAGGGTGTAGCAACCACATGTGAGGAAACATAGAAATTTTTTCTGATCTAGATGAAAGTGTGAAATCTGAAGTGACATTAGGGACTGATAGCAAAGTCTCTAACATGGGAAAAGGAAGAGTTAATATCCTAAAAAAGAAGGGGGAGAAGAAATACATCTCAGATGTTTAATTTGTCCCCAATCTGAAATATAATCTCATGAGCGTTAGACAACTCATGCAGAAAGGCTATAATGTATTCTTCAAAAATGATGTGTGCATAATTTTGGATAGGCCTCTGTTGGGTCCCTATAATACTAGTGATTACCCCATTACTATTGTAGTTATGCCCCTTATTAATATTGTTGTGCCCCTATTGCCCCCATATTGTTATTACTGTGCCCCATAGAATCCCTCTATTGTTATTTTTGTGGCTTTATATTATTATTGTTAGGTCGGCTAGATTATATTGAGACTCCTTAGACTCCTATATATAGAAAGGAGGTTTTGTCATTTGAATCATCGAAGAATTGTTC
>APFE030306349.1:141413-170359 GCA_000404065.3 Pinus taeda
CATGTGTCCGGATTATAGGGAGCTCAACAAGCTCACTATTAAAGATAAGTTTCCCATTCCTGTCATCGATGAATTGCATGGATCAATTTACTTCACCAAGTTGGATCTTCATTCAGGATATCATCAAATCAGAATGAAGACTGAAGACATTCCAAAACAACATTTAGAACTCATGAGGGTCATTATGAATTTTTGGTCATGCCTTTTGGCCTTACCAATGCACCTTCAACATTTCAAGGTTTGATGAATTCATTTTTCAAACCATTCCTTAGAAAATTTGTGTTAGTATTTTTTGATGATATACTAATCTACAACAAGTCTTGGAAGGATCATGTTGAACATGTTGACAGGGTGCTACAACTATTGGAGGAGAAACAATTATATGCAAAAAGATCCAAATGTTTCTTTGGAGTCCAGGAGGTGAAATATTTGGGTCATATTGTATCTCATGAAGGAGTTAAGGTAGACCCTAGCAAAATTAAAGCCATTAAGGAATGGAAAATCCCCACATACATAAAGCATCTGCGTGGATTTCTCGGGTTGATAGGGTATTATTGCAAGTTTGTTAAGAATTATGGGAGAATAGCAGCACCTCTAACAACATTATTGAAGAAAGATGCATTTTCATGGACTCCGGAAGCAACAAAGGCCTTTGGACATCTTAAAGAGGCAATGTGCCAAGCACCGGTCTTAGCTACACCAGACTTCACAAAAACCTTTATTGTGGAATGTGATGCTTCAGGAAATGGAATTGGTGCTGTTCTAATGCAAGATGAAAGACCCATTGCTTTTGAAAGTCGTCCAATCAAGGGAAAGTTTTTAAGGAAAGCTATTTATGAGAAGGAAATGTTGGCAATACTCCATGCACTTAAGAAGACAGTTGATTGCAAAGGTTCAGATGATAAACAATAGAATGTTTCCCCTAAAAATAATATCTGATTTGCAGAAAGAAGGTGCACGAGCACAACTATCTATGAAATCACAAGAAGATGGAATAAAAGAGGCAACTGTCACATAAGTAAACTTTCAAGTAGAGGTAAAAGATGAAAAATTGTTATGGCACTTGAGATTTGGACATCTCAACTTTGGAGGTTTGAATTTGATGCATAGGAAAGACATGGTGAAGGGTTTACCACTCATAGAAAAACCAGACAACTTATGTGAAGGATGTATCTTGGGCAAGAAACATAGAGAGACATTTCCAGTAGGAAATTTAGTGAGGGAAAAGGCACATTTAGAGATTGTCCACTTACATTTATGTGGACCAATGCAGACACCATCAATTGGTGGCAGCCACTATGTATTGAACTTCATAGATGACTACACAAGGAAGACATGGGTCTATCTCCTAAAACAAAAAATTGAAGTGTTTGAGCGCTTTGCCAATACAAGGCTCTTGTTGAGAAGCAAAGTGGACACTACATCAAAGTCCTTAGGACTGACAGAGGTGGAGAATACATCTCAAATGACTTCCTTCGATTTTCTAGGGAGCATGGAATTTGCAAGCAATTTACAACAAGATATACACTGCAGAAAAATGGTGTGGTAGAAAGAAAGCATAGGACCATTATGGAAATGGCAAGGAGTATGTTGAAGGAAAAGCATTTGCCAAATGATTATTGGGCTGAATTTGTCTCTTGTGTAGCATATATCTTGAATAGATGTCCAACCAAAAGTATCAAAAACATAGTTCCTGAAGAAGCATGGAGTGGAAGAATGCATAGTGTCACTCACATGAGAATTTTTGGATGTGTGGCTTATGCACATGTCCTGGATGAGTTGAGAAAGAAGTTGGACAACAATGGGGAGAAATGCATATTTGTTGGATACAGTGATGAATCCAACGCATACAAACTCTACAATCCATTAACGAATTAATTCATAATCAGCAGAGATGTGCAGTTTATATAAGAGGATGCATGGGATGGAAGTTTAGAAAAGACAGTCAATGTCAAAGCATGCATACCACATGAGGACAAAGAGGAATTAACAACAGCAAGTAATTCCACAATGGTGACTCCCTCTACTCCTATTCAAGCGCAACAAAGCAAGCAGCAATCAACACCATCAACAAATAATAGGACAGTTTCACACAGCCAAGCAAGTGCTTCTCCAAGCACACCACGAAGCATGACACCAAGTGACATGTCAAGCCCATCTTCAACAAGCACTAGAAGACCAAAGTTCAGAAATTTAAATGAAATTTATGAGCAAGATGAAGTTGATAGTAGCACAGGTCTAAGTTCCTTATTTGCATTATTTTGTCATGTAGATGACCCAATCCACTTTGAAGATGTATTCAAAGAAAAAAAATGGGTTGTGAAAATGGAGGAAGAAATAGAAGCAATAGAAAGGAATGACACATGGGAGTTAGTGAGCCTTCCGAAAGGAAAACATCTTATTCGAGTGAAGTGGATCTATAAGACCAAAAGAAACATTGAGGGAAAGATTGAAAGGCACAAAGCAAGGCTAGTTGTCAAAGGATACAAGCAACAATATGGAAGAGATTACGCAGAGACGTTCACATCAGTCGCGTGGATGGAGACAGTGCACACAGTTGTGGCGATTACCACGTAGTACAAATGGAGAGTGTATCAAATGGATGTAAAATCAACGTTCATGAATGGAGTGCTGAAAGAGGAAGTGTATGTGGAATTCCCTTGACAAATCCACTTGTAACTAGAGACTACCTAATATACTTCTCAAGTACATGTTCATGAATTTAGCACATATCCACATAATGTCAAACATGATCAAGGTTGAGAAGACTTTCTACATGAAAATCACTCATTATTTTGGAATTAGGGTTTCCAAACATAGCCAAATGAATTCTTTCCCAATTCCTTTCTTTTACCTTTTACCTTTCTACAATCGAGTCTTATTATGCGCTATCACATCATCCAACATTTAGTTACATAAATAAATAAATTGTTATATTGTCATGCTAATACAAAGGATGTTTCCTATAAATATTCAAACATGTCAGCCACATGTTCCAAATATCAAGGCAATCATATCTATCCATTTGAAATCAACCTTTATGAGACTAACAATCATGTCATAATCCATATTCAACTCATAGTCATTAGGCATAATGCTACAACTGTCACCTACTACACTCAAGTACATATCAATTATCTCAACACATATGTATCATTACAATAATCTTAAAGTAAGATCATTCCTTGATGAAATCCTATAGACACATATTCATATCATGCAATAAATCCAACATTCAACAAATTATAAATGTACTAGGTTAGATAAGTCAACTAGATGACATAATAGACACTAAACACTCAAACAACAACTAGACAACATAGTCAAACATTCAAGCACAAATTAAATGACATAAAAAGGTGCATACCTTAATGTATCTAAGGGGAGGCTATCTTATATGCACAATCAATATAACTAGCATGATATAACTTCACAACGCAGCAGCTCAAACACAAATAAGATCATGATATCCATAATAGTCACTAACTAACATGTTCACATCATAAACTCATAAACAATTATCATTCATACATAATAATCACATCTGCATAGTCATTATAGATTAGTATGACATAATATCACAACATATTAACACATATTTGAATGTCATAACCCTAACTATTTGAATAGACCAATCAAACTTAGTATGATATATATAACAACAAGATATTAAAGTAATAACCCTAAACATCAAGTTACTATAATATAACGACAACAAGTAATATATCATGCTCATCAACAACATATAATGTAATCATCAACTTATCTAACATAAAACAACAATAGAAATGCATACAACCACATAATACTATCATTCATGATTATGTGACACATGTGTATATGACTACACTGATCAACTAGCATTTATCATACATGTAACCATAATAATAATATAATAAAAAACATGCATATAAACCTAATTCATATAACAATCCATTAACTAACATACCTGCATGCCAACCATACAATACCTATATGACGATCTTCTCTTACCTCCAGCTCCAATGTCGCAACTTCACATTGATGATCTGCACCTCCTGCTCTATCTCATCCAACACATGAGCATCATAACAACCAACAACATCATGATGACCTAATTTCAAAAAATGACCTCGGGCACAATATCCTTCACCATGACAATGCATGCATAACAACATATAAACACTGACATGCGTAACAAATGCATATACAATTGACATGCATTCATGGCTAACACATCCAAACAACAACATCATCAACTTTCACAAGGCGACATCACTAAAACCATGATCAACACCATGGACATGAAATAAGCACATGGACTACAAACATAAGGAAAACATATGCAACTTACATAAATGCATGACCAACACACCATCCATCCAGTTCAAGTGGTGAACCATGCTCTCATACCACTCTGTAATGCCCTCCTCCCACATCTACCCAAGTAATCCTCCAACGCGGGTAAACATGTGATGATAAATTAATATGATATGATTCGAGCTCCAAAGTCATGTTAAGGAAGTGGAACGGATAGAAACACAACATACAAACCTTCAATATCGGAAATAAGACCCTCAGGAACCGACCCAACCTTTGTGCTAACCAACCCCTCGGTCCCATTGAGATTTTGGATCACTTGACCTATGGGAACTCTCAGGCTATGTGTATGCCAATGTCCAGTGACCTCTGAACACTCTCACATGCATGTAATCCAGCATCCAGGGTCTATTTTTCACAGTGTTGAACCAACGTCGGCGGGATTTGAGCCACATTTTTAGGCCCAAAACCCAGGTCACTTCCTAGAATTGAATCACATCTTCAAAACAATAAAATAACAAGGAAATGACAGTATAAATGCAATCACTTGAATGAGACCTTGACTAGACCCCTACTAGCCATGACAGGCATTTCGTCAAACATATCAGGAATATGTAATCTACAAGTGTAAATAATAAATCTATTCATAGGGGTCTCATACTTACCTAAGATTGTCTATGAGGCATTGTTTCCTTGTCACTTTAGCTCCAGTTTTATCCATTAGGCCATAGATACATTGTTCATTCATAAACAAGTAAAAGCATGATGGGAGACATACATAGCCACCATCATAACACATATTCACAACCAACATAATAACAACAGAAATACGAAGGCTACAATAGCCATAGAATCCACATATAAACAAGTATATTACTGATAGAAGTACAAGTAGAAATAACCTCATATTAATGATGCAAACGCCAACCTAGTATGAGACTACCATGTTCCACATGATCGTAGAATGGCTAAGCCGAATCTCTGTTAAGCTATTCACCCTTATGCCATATTACAAGAATGATTGTGGGATCTTATAAGACACATCAATCCAGAACCATCCAACGCTTCCAGAGGCCATCCACCTCAACCCATCAAACAATGATGCTACCTCATGTTTGGATATCACAAAACCATCATTAGATTAGTCTCTATACAAGCCTTCTAGGGCTTCCAGAATAGTTGTTCCAACCAAAGCTTCCAGGACTAGTAACTCAACCCATAGCTACTATCGGGATTCAAGAGAGTTTGTCCAACCAAGGCTTCCATGACTAGTAACTCAGCCTGCTAAGGGCTTCCATAACATTTTTCCAACCAACGCTTCTAGGAATAGTAGCTCAATCCAAGCTGTTATAGGGCTTCGAGAGTGTTTGCCCAACAAGAGCTTTTAGGAACTAATAACTTAACCCAAGCTAAGTAAACATGAGAAGCAACCAAAACAAAACAAGGAAGTAAACCTACAATGTCCATGGCTATCCAGGAAATGGAAAGGCTAGGCGATCCACAATGAATCTAGGAAATCATCCATGCTAGTGATAGATCATGACCAAAAATCCACATGCATATGCCATGCATGCCAAAAATAGTGAGGAAAACATACATGGAACTCAATACCGGCAAGAAAATCCCACTGTAGTTGTTGATCCTGATGTCCTCTTGCGATTCCTTGCTCTTCATTTGCCTTCTTTCTCCAAAATCCATGTATGTCACACCCTCTAAGAGTGCTCCAAGAAAACTCTAAGTATCCAAGAGTATGAGAGAGAGAGAATAATTAGAGAGCTCCAAAACTGAACTGACCAAGCTTACATTGGCCAATCTTCCCCACTAATTCTTAGAAGCCTTTTACGAGGCCTCTATTTTCTTTAATAAAAAATATATTTCAAGTTCTTGTTAAAGAAAATTATAATTTATTTTATTTTCTATTTATAATAAATTATTAATTAATTAATAATATTCTACAGTCCAAAAAGAAAGGCTCACTCCATGATAGATCCTAAGTTTGATGGATCTAGATTGATAAGAAAAAATACTATTGTTGGTCATGTATATAAATTAAATGATTAGCAAACATTGATGGGCACTAGTTTATGTAAACATCAAAACATTTACTTCATAATTCAAGTCACATTGCCAAGATTAAAAAAACATTAAAATTATAGCTTTATTATTATTATTATTAGTGGTTAAGACCATGTTTTACCTCCTAAGAGGTCATAGGTTCAAAACCAAAGGGGGTAGACTATGTATGCCTTAGTAGACTTAGCAGCCAAATCACTACCCGAGGTGGGCCCCTTGTCCCACAAACTAGGGGGTATCATACACCAATTTTGTGTATAATATCAATATTAATATATGAACTAAGCGCACACACACGCACACACAGCCATATGTATATATATACTAAAAAATATAATAAGTTTAATTACAATACTATGGGCCAATAACATGATTTATCAATACCACATGCCCAAAAAATTATAACTTATTATTTCATATGACACTTGTTAATGTGATTCATTTTTTTAATTGCTCAATTTAATTAAAAACACAAAAATGACATGTCTACTTTCAAATTAAATGTCTAATTTTATTTAAAGATTACTATTAAAATATTTAATAAAAATTAAATCTTTACTATTTATTTCATAATTATTGATAATTAAATTAAAATTTTGAAAATCTTATTTTAGAATAAACAAAATTATCAGCAGAATGAATGAATATATATTTTTCCATGTCCAACAATAACAATGATAAAAGGAGTGTTGGGTCCTTTTAGCCACAAGCAATGGGTATTATACACCGATTTGGTGTATGACTTGGTTTTGACCTTAAAATTGTGTAATATATATATATAATATTTTTCATTACAATACTATGGGCTAATATCATGATTTATCAATATTACATTTCCACAAAATTATAACTTATTATTTCATAGGACATTTGTTCATGTGATTCATTTTTTTTAATTAATTGAAAGACAAAAATGAGATGTCTATTTTCAAATTAAATCCCTTATTTAATTATTGATAATTAAATTAAAATTTTAAAAATCTTATTTTAAAATAAACAAAATTATGAGCAAAATAAATAAATATATATTTTTCCATCTCAAACAACAATGATGAAACAACAATGATGAAAGGAGTGCTGTGATTGTATATGACAACCATGAAATGAAGTCAGTCAAATACTCTCTGCATTTTCAGGGAAAACGGTTTACTTTAAATCAAATCTGCTTATTTAAAAATCAGCTACGGGATCATGAAATGAAGTCACTCAAGTACCTACTAAATTTTAAATCGAATCTGTTTATTTAGAAATTTGGTAGGGTACGTTTCAATCATATCTACTTATTTAAAATTTAGCTACGAAATCGTGATGGTAAATTTTCGACCAAATCTTCTTTGAAGTAATTAGCTTACCCCACTTTTCAAATAAATCCTTTTGTTTAAAACTGAGTGCCTTATATTTTGAATCATTTTGTTTAAAAGTGAGTGCCTTGTATGTTTCTCATGGTAAGATAAGAAAAATTATAAAATTATTGTAAAAAACATGTGGAGCATTGTTTCTTTTGTAGGACTAAAATAAACAACCAGATGAGGAAAAATCGCTTAAGGACAAAAGTAATTAGCTACCCCACTTTTCAAATAAATCATTATTTTAAATCATTTTGTTTAAAAGTGAGTGCATTAGATTTTGCTCATGGTCAGATCAGAAAAATTATAAAATTATTGTAAAAGACATGTGGAACATTGATTTTTCGTAGGACTAAAATAAACAACATGATGAAGAAAAATCGCTTAATGACCAAAGTAATTTGCTACCCCACTTTTCAAATAAATCCTTTTGTTTGAAAGTGAGTGCGTTAGATTTGGCTCATGGTCAGATTAGAAAAATTATAAAATTATTGTAAAAAACATGTGGAGCATTGCTAATTCATATCTCGGATTTATATATATATACCAAGATGAAAAAAAATTCGCTTAATGATATATATATATAAAATGAGGTTTTTTTTAAAGCTATTTTAGAATGTGAGTTTTTAAAATTAGTTTTTATTGTTGGAAATATTGAGGGGTGAATTTGTATTTTTTTCAATTGTTATTATTACGAGTTAGATTTTTCACAATTTAATCATAGAAATGTATAAGAATAGTTTTATTGAGTATAAAAGAATAAGTACAATGTATGATAGTTATTGCCAAGCACCAACTTGGTTTTTAATGAGGCTCCAACCCTATTTTATCCAAGCCACTGACCTTGAGTTTAGGAGTACCAACTTCAAGGAGACCAATCCTGTGATTTAATAAATAATGTATATATAACTTACATGAAATGCTTCATTGTCTAAAGGGAATCCTCCTTCACTACTCACTGTGCTATCTTCAATTCAAGATTGCTTCATTTCACCAATATGGACCATACCACACCATCTCCACTTCTTTATCAATACTGCACTAGAGTTTGCACCATGACTTCTCCACTGCTTCAATCACTGGATTATCTCAAGGCAACTTAAACACTGTTGCATCAAGATTTACTGAAGTGGTTAGTTCAAGAATGCTTCATTTCACCAATCTGCACCATACCACACCATCTCCACTTCTTTTATCAATACTGCACCAAAGTTTGCACCATAGACATGACTGCTAGAATCTTAGTTTATAGTCCAACTATGTCACAAAAATCAACCCACTGCACGCTACTATCCAAGCCACAAGTTAACCAATTTGCAATTGTGCCACTAAAGGTCTACAACAGGAGTCCCAGATATGCAAAAAAGACAGGTCTACAATAAGTTATTTACACAGGTATGAAGTGTGCAAAGGGTAACCCATATCTATTTGCAGGTAGGAAGGAATTTATCCGCAACAAGGAGGGCATATTATTTCTGTAGTATTATTCAATAGTTTGAAGCCTAGTCCATGCACTCAGCCTACAATCAATAACATGTGACCCTGCATAGCTCACAAGGTAAATGAACCCAGGTCAACATAATACAACCCTATCCGCATCTAGGAGAGGAGGTCTGAAACTATGGTTGTTACTGCACTGAATCTTCTTAGAAATTGTCTCTTCCAACCACCCTAACGCAATCCGCAGTGATGAACTTCTTAACCGCGTTCTCCAAAGGAGCACACTCCTCAAAGTATAGTTCACGAGATGTGAAATCATTATTTCTTCATTGGCTTATCGAGTCCGAGTGCCTTGGCTGTAATGAGGTCAAGGACACTCATGTATATATATAAATTCTTGTGTATGAAGACCAAATAGACATGTCTAATAGATGAGACGACATGATTTTGTTGAGGATGGGTTGGCTTACTAGGGAGAGACCTCATTTAACCTTGTAAAATCTCGTTCTCTCTCATTATTTGGAGATTTTTGCCAAGTAATAGCTCAATGGAAAGGTTAAATTATGCTCTACAAGATGGTGTAGGCCTCATGGTGAGACTTTTCCTCTAAGGAGGAGAAAAATATTTTTTAATATGAGTGATTATTAATTAGTGCATAAATAGAGCACAATTATATTCTTCATGGATGAGCTTCTTCTTCATGGATGGCTTCATTTTGTTAGGCTTATTCTTCAGAGCTCATACACTCATAAATGTCACTAATAGCATCATATGCAGCATCTAGTCTTTCATCATCATCGTGTAGTCTTAGTGATGTAATGATATGTCATAAGTTCCAAGGTAGTGTTCCAATCATGTTCATCAAGTGTTGTCCACATATGTCATCAAGGTCACCAATGGATTCTAGATCATCAGGGGCATGATTGAGAGTTCTTGTCTTATACATGATTGAGCAGGTCATCCTGTGGCATCTTCCAGAATATTTGCCATCTTGGCCACTGCCATATTGACCTCAATGTCAACCTTGATTAACAATCTCCCCCTTTGTCATTGATGGAAATATTCTTTCCCTTCCAAACATTCTCTCGCCCTTTGACATCAATGGCAAACGGGTGCACAAGAACTCCCCCTATCGAACTTCTCCCCTTGTCATGGGAGATCTTAAGAATATTCTTAGTGTGATGGTAGAGAAATAACCCCCATATTTTGGAGAAGATGTTCAAATGCTTCTCGATGAAGGGGTTTTGTGAAAATATATGCAATCTACTCCTTATTATTTATATATTCCAACTTGATGTTTTTCTCAACCACCTATTCATGAGAAAATGATATTTGATTGGTATATTTTTGGTCTTTGAGTGCATGAATGGATTCTTTGAGAGATTGATGGCACTAGTGTTGCTACAATAGATGGTGAATCGTTGTTTATTTTCTATGTTGACATCCTTCAAAGCCTTCATCCATAGTATCTGTGTACAAAAATCTGCATCAGCTATATATTCGACTTCAACAGTGGAAAGAGATATAGATGATTTTTTTTGCTGAGCCAAGATACTAGACGATCTCCCATGAAGAATGCATTTCCACTGGTACTTTTTTTATCATCCATGCTTCCAACCCAATCAACATCAGTGTAAGTTGCCATTGTAACAGTTATGATTTTGGGATACCAAAGAGCAAAGTCAAGATTTCCTTTCAAGTATCTGAGAATTCATTTTATAGCCAACAAATGGGATTTCTTAGGGGCTGATTGAAATCTTCCTACCATTCCTACTCCTTGCATAATATTAGGTCTTGTAGTAGTTAGGTATAGGAGAGCTCCAATTATTGACTTGTATAGAGTTACATCTACCGAGGGGTATTCATAATCTTTTCTCAATTTGTAGTATGTGGTCATTTGTGTGCTCATAGGTGCACAAACTTCCATCCCATATCTTTTAAGCATGTCTTTAAGATATGTTTCTTGAGATATGAACATGCCTGTTGTGGTTTGAGATACTTGTAGTCCAAGGAAGTAAGATAGTTCACCCATCATTGACATTTCAAACTCTTTTGACATATTTTGAGCAAACTCATGGCTCATCACATCATTATTGCTAGTAGAGATTAGATCATCAACATAGACAAGAGTGACTAATAACTTATCCTCATGCATATTCATGTAGAGATTACTTCCTGCCACACCCTTGTTGAAGCCTTGTTGTTGTAGATAGTGATATAATCTTGCGTACCAAGCTTTATGAGCTTGTTTCAAACCATATAATGCCTTTTTCAACTTACAAACAAAGTGTTTTCCTTCTCCTAGATCAAACCCTTCTGGTTCTCCTTCTAGACTTCTTACTTGAGTTCGCCATTCAGAAATGCTGATTTTAAATCCATTTGATAGAATTTGAATCCTTTTCAGTAAGAAAATGGAAAGAACATCCTTACAGCTTCCATATGAGCCACCTGTGCAAAGGTTTCTTCAAAGTTAATTACTTCAATTTGTGAATAGCCTTTACAAATAAGCCTTGCCTTATTTCTGATGATTTGTCCATCTTCATTCATTTTATTTTTGAACAACCACTCAGTTCCAATTATATTTTTATCCTTTGGATGAGGTAAAAACGAACATGTCTCATTCTTCTCGATTTGAGACATTTCTTCTTCCATGGCTTCCACCCAATGAGGATCCTTACTTGCTTCAGTAAAGTTTTTGGTTCTATCATAGATAGGAGAGCGACTTCATTTTTCCTTGGTGTACTTGTCATCCTTCTTCAAGTTTGTATTCCCTCATCTACATTTCCAATAATATTTTCTTCCGAGTGATGTTTCTGGAGGAATTTCACTTTTGAAGGTGTTTGAGACGGTTGTTTTTCCTTTTGTTTTTCTTGATCTCTTTCCTCTTTTTCAGGTTCCTCTTCATTTTCTTTAATGAGGGGGTCAAATTCATGATCCTAAATTTCCTTTTTTGGAAGGGCTTCATCAATCCTCACATTAATTCTTTCCACTATTTTCTATAGTCGATTATTGTAGCATTTGTAAGATTTTCTCCTAGTAGAATATCCAAAGAATATTCCTTCGTCAACTTGAGAATCAATTTTTCTTAGTGAGTCATCTTTGATCTTTATAAAGCATTTTATTCCAAAAATCCTAAAGTATTTTACTGAAGAAAGCCTTCCTTTCCATAATTCATAAGGAGGCTTCTCATTATTTGGTCTTAGTTGGGTTCGATTCAAGGTATAAACTGTTATCCCGACTGCTTCTCTCAAAAATTTTGGCTCTAAGTCAGCTACTAGTAACATTGTCCTTGAAATTTCTTCAATAGTTTGGTTTCTTCATTCAAATACCCCATTTTGGTTGGGTGTTTTAGTAGCAGAGAAATATCTTTCGATTCCATGTACTTTGGATAATTCATCAAATTCTTTTGATATGAATTCTCCCCCTATATTGTTCTAAGACATTTAATCTTAGAACACTTTTCATTTTATACCAGAGCTTTAAGAGTCTTAAAACATTCAAATGACTCTGATTTATAATTTATGAAGTATACCCACATAATTCTAGTATAGTCATCGACAAATAAAGAAAATTACCTTTCACCTTAGATTGTTCAAGTTTTAGTTGGCCCACGTAAATCTGCATGAATGACCTCTAAAGGTTTTGATGTTGAGAACTCCTTAGTCTTGTGGCTCGTTCTAGTTTTCTTACCATGTTGACATGGCCCACATACAACTTGATCTGGTTTGAACGTCTTTGGAATTTCCCTTAATTCATTAAGTTATCGAAACTTATATGCCCCAATCACTTGTACCATAACCAACTTTCATCTATTTGACTCAAGTAACATTTATATTCATGGATTCTTCTCAAAATGTAAATGTTATGTGGTGTTGTTGCTCCTTTAGCCACAAGTTCTCCTAAGGATGAGATTTTTATTTCACAATCTTTGGTGCTAAAGACAACATGATGTTGTTGGTCACAAATTTGGCTAACACTCAAGAAATTGTGTTTGAGTCCTTCTACCATCAAAGCATTTTGAGCCTTTCCTTTTCCATTAACAAGGGCAATGATCCCCGTTCCAGTGATTTAGTATATACCCTTCCAAAGGATACAATTCCATTCTTATTGTTCCATGAGACACACTTCTTTTTGTCACATGTCATATGTCTTGAGCATCCACTGCCCAAAAACGAATGGTTTTCATCACTATGAGCACATAGAGCTAGGCCACATTTATCCGTATTGACATTCTTGCTTATAGCTTCTCTTCTTTTCAGTGGACAATTTTTGTTTGTTATGTCCATAATCATTACATAATGAGAAAATTGGATCAAACTTGGTCAAATGATCAAAGGCGTTATAGGTCTTGATTTTTCATTGCTCTTTGAGACCACATGATTTATTTGTTTGATCCTTCAATCTTGGTGTTTCATTCTTATGAGCCATGCAATGTTTAGCTTGATGACCAAAATTTTTACAATAATAACAATACCCAAAAAAGATAGTTTAGTACTTGTTGTAATAGCCATGACTTGAATCAACATTCTTCCTTCGAGTTACTCTTTCCTCACTCTTTGGATTTTAGATGGGCCTTAGATGAGATGACTTTTCTTCTTTTGGATTGCTAGAAAGTATGTCGGCATAGCTTCTTGCATTATTCTTAGTACTTGATGATTCTCCTTTAAAACCAATCCTGGATTTGACATATTGAGGCTTTTGAGCATTAAGGATATTGTCAAGTGATTGAGATCTTTGCCAACTCTTTTTGACTTGCTCCAATTCCTTCCTTATACACAGTATTTCAGCTTCATGGTTTTCATAGATTTCTTCCTTTTCTTTTAGCTCATTTTTCAAGAGGTCTTCCCTTATTTTTTCTTCCTCCTTTTTCTACCTTAAGAGAAATTATCTTATTTCGTAATTTCTATTTTCCTTCAATGACACTTACAATTCATATACATTTACTTCTAGTCTTGAATCATCATAATTTGTGAATGCCATGAACAATACTTTTTGGCTTCTAGCATAGTCATTTTCTTCATCTCATTCATCATTACCTCCTTTGTGATGAGACAATTGTTTGGTTAATTTATTCTTGGTGATTACAAATTCATCTTCATGAGACTCATCTTTATTAGAGAATAAATTCTTCTTATTAAACCCTTTTTTTTGTATACCATCCTTTTAGAATCTTCCTCATCATCACTATCATTTTTACAAGGAAACTTTGCAACATAATGACCTATTCTTCCAAAATTGAAACAAATAAGATGGTACTTACCATTTAGCTTGGATCCTTTCTTGAGTCTTCATACAAATTGTGCTAATTTGATTTCGGCATTAGAGTCATCACTATTGGTATTCCATCATTTTCTTCCTCTTGTTGATTTTGAGGCTTTGAATGTTTTCTCTTTGGAATTTGAGATTCATTTCCTCATTTCATAGGTAGTGAGAATTCCATGAAGCTCATCCTTCTTGAGAGTGTCTAGATCCTTCATTTCTTCTATATCGCTCACTTTGGATTCAAATCTGTCAGAAAGGGATCTAAGAATTTTTTGAACAACTGTACTTTCTTCAACTTTTTCTCCTAACCCTTTAAGGGAGTTGGTAACTTCAGTTACATGGAGAAGGTATGATGCAATATCTTCTTTGCCATCCTTTTTAAGAATTTCGAATTGCCTTCTATGAGTTTGAATTACCTTTTTAACTTTAGAATCGCCACCATATAAGGAAATCAACTTATCCCATACTTCTTCGGCTGAGTCACAATTCATGAGTTTTGTAAATTCAGAGTTAGTGATTCCACTAGTGATGGAATTTAAACCTTTGGCATTTACAATGTAAGCTTTCCTTTCATCTTGGTCAGTTGGAAGAGTGGAAGGAGAAGTGTACGCATTCAAAACAAAGTTCCAAACTTCAGGTCCAAGGGACATTAAGTAGTACGACATTATTTTCTTAGAAAAACGAAAATTTGTGCCATTGAACAAAGGAAGCCTTCCTGACACTTCTTGATTTTTCATTGTGACTAAGGATCCTTCTTCCAGCTGGTAGGTTGATTATGAATAATCTAGCTCCGACGACAATTGTTTGAAATACTGAGAGGGGGGTGAAAGAGTATTTTCTTTCAATTGTTATTATCACTAGTTACATTCTTCACAATTTAATCGGAGAAAAGTATAAGAATAATTTTATTGAGTAAACAAGAATAACTATAGTGTATGATAATTCTTTCCAAGCACCAACTTGGTTTTTGATGACGTTCCAACCTCTAGGGCTCTGACCCTATCTCATCCAAGGCACTGAACTTGTGTTTAGGAGCACCAACTCCAAGGACACCAATCATGTGTTTTAACAAAGAATGTAGATAGAACTTACACGAAATGCTTCATTGTCTAAAGGCAATCCTCCTTCACTACTTACTTTCCTATCTTCAATTCAAGATTGCTTCATTTTACCAATCTTCACCATACCGCACCATATCCACTTCTTTATCAATACTGCTCTAGGGTTTGCACCATGACTTCTCCATTGCTTCAATCACAAGATTATCTCAAGACAACTTAAACACTACTAAACCAAGAATTATTGAAGTTGTTAGTTCAAGAATGCTTCATTTCACCAATTTGCACCATATTGGACCATGTCCACTTTTTTTATCAATACTACACCAAAGTTTTCACCATAGACATGACTGCTATAGTCTTAGTTTATAGTCCAACTATGTCATAGAAATCAACCCACTACATGCTACTATCCAAGCAACTAGTTAACCAATCTGCAACTATGCCACTAAAGGTCTTCCACAAGAGTCTACGATCTCCAAATAAAACATGTCTACAATAAATGATTTGCACAGCTCTCAAGTGTGCAAAAGGGAACCTAGTTCTATTTGCAGGTAGGTAGGAACTTATACGCAACAAGGAGGGCATGTTCAATCTGCAGTATTATCCATCACTCTAAGGCCTAGTCCATGTACTAACTTGCAATTAATAGCATGTGACCCTTCCCAGTCTGTAAGGTAAACTATCCAGAATCAACATAATAAAAACTTGTCTGCAACTAGGAGAGGAGGTTTGGAACTGTGGTTGTTACCACACTGAATTTTCTTATAAACTACCTCTTCCAACCACCCTAACATAGCCCACAGTGATGAACTTATTAACCACAGTCTCCAAAGGAGTATACTCCTTAAACTATAGTTCACGAGATGTGAACTTATTCTTTCTTCACTGTCTTATGAAGTCCAAGTTCCTTGGGTGTAATGAGGTTGAGGACACTCATATATATATATATATATATATATATATATATATATATATATATATATATATATATATATATAAATATATATATATATATACATTCATATGTATGAAAACCAAATAGACATGTCTAATAGATGATCCGACATGATGTTTCTAAGGATGGGTCAGCTTACTAGGCAAAGACCTTATTTAACCTTGTAAAGTCTTGTTCTCTCTCATTATTTGGAGCTTTTGGCCAAGTAATAGCTCATTGGAAAGGTTAAATTATGCTCCTCAAGATGTTGTAGGCCTCAAGGCAATATTCAACATCTAAGGTGGAAAAAAATATTCTTTAATGTGACTTCTCATTAATTAGTTTAGAAATGGAGGACAATTATATTATTCATGGATGGGCTTCTTCTTCATGGATGGCTTCATTTTGTTAGGTTGCTTCATTAAAGATCATAGGCTCATAAATGTCCTCAATAACATCATATGCATCATGTAGTCTTTCATCATCATTGTGTAGTCTTAGTGATGTAATGATATGCCATAGGTTCCAAGGTAGTCTTCCAATCATGTTCATCAAGTGTGGTCCACATATGTCATCAAGGTCATCAAGAGATTCTATATCATCGTGAGCATGATTTACACATCTTATTTTATACATGATTGAGCAAGTCATCCTCTAGAATCTTCCAGAATATTTTCCATATTGGCCACTACCATATTGACATTAATGACAACCTAGATTAACATTTATGCGCATACTTTAAATGTTTTTAAATTTTAGAATAATGGTTTTGTCTTATTTCAAATGTGACTAAAAATAGTTCGAATAGTGAATTTTAATTGTTAAATTTGTATAGATTTAGTTTTTAAGGTTTTTAATGTTTTAAATTTATTTATACATTCAAAATGTATTTCAAAAAATGATCCGGATTTAAACAGGAATGAAACAGATTATAGAGATAAACATAAATATAGAGATGAAGTAGAAATAATACTTCATTTCATTAATGTAAAATACTGAAATATGCTTACAAACAGAAATGGAAATAAACCAGCTAGGGCAATGGTATCTTATCTCTGAGAACAGATGTGGCGGCTAAATGCCTCTGAGCTATGTTACAATGATGCTCAAAGGCATATTTATTTTTGAGAAATAATGGAAAACCATAAACATCCAAAAACCTAACCCTAGGAGATGAAGCGCAAACTATGGGCCCTGTTTTGGATAAATTAGTACATCAACTTCCCGGGGTCGTAACTTTGGCATACAATCTCCATTTGACATACAAAATACCTCATTAGAAAGATCTATCCAAGGACTACAATTTTGGAATAAGAAACGTCGGTCCACTGACCCATGTTTCTCTCAGTTTTCCCAAAAAATGTCGTTTAGGGCCTCAAAATGGCTAGGGAAGTTTAGTTCCAAAAAAACTACCAAAAGTAGTAAATTGTGCTAGAAATAAGGAAACTAAAAAAAATGGAAGAATCAATGGTGGGGACCCAAGTGGACTTGGCGGGTGGTCATCAATATCCACCAGGATCGTTTCTCCCCCCTTAGGAAGCAATGGTCCCCATTGTGTTGAGCTCCACCATGAGATGATGAAACTTCTACTCAACTTGGTCTTTGGTGAGCCACTTGCCCTAGTGAAGGAGTTGGCTTGCTTTGAAAAATCGACACAGTTGGATCATCTGCTTGTGAGTGTACTTTATCTGCGTGTCCATGATCTGATCAGTTGGAGCTTGTTCCATGCAATATGTATTTAACTCTATTGGTGTGAGTTGTTTTGCAATGTCAGATGTATCTAGTAATGGTGGAAAGTATGGCCGAATGCGATCCATATTGAACACTGGGTGCAGGCCAAGGAATGGGGGAATGTTGAGCTCAAATGAATTGTCTCCCACAACCTTGGTAATGGTATGAGGACCATATCAGAGTGGTTGGAGCTTCTAATGGGCTGTTGTAAGGCGTTCTTTCTGGAAATGCAACTAGACTTTGTTGCCCACTTGAAACTTGTGTGGTACCTGATCTTGATCATGTCACTGTTTGTACTTGGCATTTTCCAGAATGGAGTGGCGATAGATCTGCCCATTGGGTAGAGGTGCTATAGATGTCAGATCGATCGAATGCTCGAGCTGACATTGCAACAGTACCCCTGTGGTCGAGGAGAATATGTTGCTATCTTCCTTCATGACCGTATCCACCTGCTTCTGCTACGTGGAGAAACCCTTCCCGGGGTCCATGGATGTGGCTACGATCTTCCCCTTACTTTGAGAGTGAACCAGACATAAAATAAATTTCCTATTCTGGGAGATGATCTTACTACCTTTCTTAGCAAAGATCAAAGAAGTGGTGGTAGTTGGGGCTACCTCATGTATCCTGTATAATGAATTACCCAAAGAAATAATAACAGCATGAGGCCTTCACTCATACACAGCATGTCACCTTGATAAGTATGGTTGGCCTAATAGTACATCATAAACATCAAGAGGTGCAACATCACATAATACCTCATCTGTGAAGGGCTTGATGTTGTAGGGAAGGCAACACTGCTGGCAGACTCGGAGATCTCATCCATGGTGAAGCCATCGAATGTTGTACAATTGAGGGTGTGGTATGGTTGGTAGTCCCAGTCGCTTCATGACCTCTACTGAAATGAGTTTCCTTTGGCTACCACTGTCGATAATGAATTACAGTGATGAACCCTTCACCCACATTTGTGAGTGGAAAATATGCTCCCCTCTTCTGGATCTTTGGGCTCAATCTTATGGACCTTGGTGGTGGAAACCATGTCGCTAGGCTCCACATCAATGATTTTCTTCCCTTTTTCATTCCCCTTGTTAGGTTCTAACTTAGGGTCGACACATGCCTCTGATCCTAAATCCTTCAACTCCGTCACCAACGACTGCTTGGTTAAACACTCACTTGTGTTATGAGTGGGGATCTTATGGAACTCATACCACTTTCCTGTGTCCTTCTTTGACTTCATGGTGTTGTTCTTTTCTTGCGGCTTCGATGGGTTGTCTTCGGTCACCCCCCCTTTAATTTGTCCTTTGTTCGTTCACAGATCCAAAGTCTCGCTTCTTTTGTTTAATCTTCTGATCAATTTTGACAGCGTATCAGCATGTCGTGCCAAGCGAGTAGATGTTCAAGAACTCTATCTCATATTGGATATATCTATCTAGGCAGCCATGGTATTTGAGTACCAAATTCAGCTCAAAGTCCTTGATACCCAACTTTGGGGGAAGGGTATGAAAAATATTTGTGAACTCCGGCACATCTTGGTCCCTTCACTGCCGCAACATGGTCCACTTGATGTATTTGTCCTCATAGATCTTGGCAGGGTAGTACTGCTCCTTGATGGCATCCCAAAATGCATTCCAAGTGGGTGCGGTGGAAAATATTGAGCCCGTACTTTCATCCTTATACTCGGAGTAGGTTTCCCAGTAGTATTTAATGTGGGGGGCTACTTTGAGAAGTGAAAAAGTGATCTTTTCCTGGCCGGAAAAATCATGAACGGAAAAATAACGTCCTAGCATATTTAGCTATTTATCTGCGGCATCTGTGTCTATTTGACCCTCGAATATGGGGATTTCAAAGTTAACATGTACCTTAAAGGGTGTGGAATTTCCAGAGTAGCTGTTGGAAGTAGATGCATCACCCTTGGGTAGCTACTGAAGGATCTAGGTAAACGTTTCCATCATCATGTTCCTTTGTCGCTCGAGGGCTTCTTCGGGCAAGATTTTTATAGGATCTCCTACCCCCTCATATTTCTTTTCATTCACCATGGGAGGCCATCGGTACTTGCATGGTTGGTCTTGCAAAGTTTCGACCAGTTCCAGCCCTAACTCCTTCTATCCTGACCTTGTTGGGGACATGCAAAGAAAAACATAGAAAGATCAAACCACTCTGATACCACTAATCCAGATTTAAACAGGAATGCAACAAATTATAGAGATAACCATAAATACAGAGATGCAACATAAATAATACTTCATTTCATTAATGTAAAATACTGAAATATGCTTACAAATGGGAATGGAAATAAACCAGCTATGACAATGGTAGCTTATCTTTGAGAATAGATGTGGTGGCTACATGCCTCTTAACTATTTTATAATGAGGCTTGAAGGCCTATTTATTGTTGAGAAAGAATGGAAAACCCTAAACATCCAAAAACCTAACCCTAGGAGATGAAGCGCCAAACTATGGGCCCTGTTTTGGGTAAATTGGTACATCAACTTCCTGGGGTCGTAACATTGGCATACGATCTTCGTTTGACGTGCACAATACCTCGTTAGAAAGATATATCTAAGGACTACAAATTTGGAATCATGAAAGTTGGTCCATGGACACATGTTGCTCTCATTTTGCCCAAAAATCATCATTTAGAGCCTCAAAGCGGCTTGGGAAGTTCAAGACCCGAAAAAACTGCCAAAAATAGTAAATTGTGCTACAAATAAGGAAACTAAAAAGCTGAAAGAAACAATGGTGGAGGTCCAAGTGGAATTAGTTGGTGGCCACCAATATCCACCTGAATGAAAAATTGTAAAATAATTTTATATAGTGTAAAAAATCAAAATTAAATTTTTTAGTAAGTTGATAAACTTCAAGTAAATAGAAAATTATTTAATATTAAAAAAGCGTAATACAAAATATATAATAAGTTTATTAATTTATTTTTAATTAAATGTACATATTAAGGAAATAATATTACCACTTCCCTTATTCTCTATTTTGAGAATGGTACCCAAAGAGAATGTATAAGGGTTAGTGATGATACTAATGAGAAATAATAATTTAAGTATTTTTGACATTTTCGCTGTTAGAAATGATGAAATATAATCCTTTCAATTTTAAAAGGACTCACCATTGCTAAAAGTAGTAGAGTCGAGAAATCTGTAACAATTAGATATTTTATAGCTATTATCAAAGCTCTTATTTATCATTCATTCCCTCTTTCTAAATTATCTTAACAAATCATGACTTTAACATAAAAAAATCTAGGTTATAGAGTTTTATTAAATCCTCTAAACTCTAAAATGTGAGGAAAACACAAAGGAAAATGAGAGGGTTTAGACACAAAGGCCATAATAAAAAAAATAGCTTTGTGTCTCTGGCTCCATGCTCCATAAACATCAGTGAAGTAGTATTGTTCCAAATCTCCATACATCTCAATAAGAAACAAGCAGAAACTAAATCATTTATGTCCTGTCACTTCATCACAAATGATACTACCATTGTTAATACATGTAAAAGCGGGGAATTTTTCAAAATCTATTAAACTAAAAATTACAAGACAAGATGTTAAAGATGAAATTAACAACACTAAAAAGATTTTGAGCTTCCACCATCTTCTTTTTTTTATCAATCATCCACAACACCCTATTGATGTCACGTTCAATACTACACAAATTATGATTCAAAAAGAATTTCAACCAGCACTCACGAGAAAGAAAAGAATATATACAAACCAAGAGAATTATGCCTTCCTCGACCAAGCAATGGAGTCGATTTAAACAGAAAAATTTTATATCCTTAAAATCCACCCTTATGGACCGTGCAAGATCTCATCATATTCTTTATTAAGACACTACATTTCCTCTTGCTACCACAAAAACTACAATGTATGACAACTATTGCCAAGCACCAACTTGGTTTTTGATGAGGCTCTGACCCTATCTCATCCAAGGCACTGACCTTGAGTTTAGGAGTACCAACTCCAAGGACACCAATCTTGTGTTTTAATAAAGAATGTAGATAGAACTTTACACGAAATGCTTCATTGTCTAAAGGGAATCCTCCTTCACTACTCACTGTGCTATTTTGAAATCAAGATTGCTTCATTTCACCAATCTAGACCATACCGCACCATCTCCACTTCTTTATCAATACTGCACCATAGTTCGCACCATGACTTCTCCACTGCTTCAATCACTAGATTATCTCAAGAGAACTTAAACACTGCTGCATGAAGATTTACTGAAGTTTTTAGTTCAAGAATGCTTCATTTCACCAATCTGCACCATACCACACCATCTCCACTTCTTTGATCAATACTGCACCAAAGTTTGCACCATAGACATGACTGCTACAGTCTTAGTTTATAGTCCAACTATGTCACAGAAATCAACCCACTACACGCTACTATCCAAGCCACAAGTTAACCAATTTGCAATTGTGCCACTAAAGGTTTGCAAGAGGAGTCTCAGATCTGCAAAAAAATAGGTTTAGAATAAACAATTTACACAGGTACAAAGTGTGCAAAATATAACCTAGTTCTATTTGCAGGTAGGAAGGAACTTATCCGCAACAAGGAGGGCATGTTCAGTCCATATTATTATCCAATAGTTTGAATCCTAGTCCATGTACTCATCTTGCAATCAATAGCATGTGACCCTGCATAGCCCGCAAGGTAAACAAACCCAGATCAACATAATGCAACCTTGTTTGCAACTAGGAGAGGAGGTCTCGAACTGTGGTTATTACTGCACTAAATCTTCTTAGAAATTGTCTCTTCCAGCCATCCTAACACAATCCGCAGTGATGAACTTCTTAAACTCATTCTCCAAAGGAGTATACTCCTCAAAGTATAGTTCACGAGATGTGAACTCATTATTTCTTCATTGGCTTATCAAGTCTGAGTTCCTTGGCTATAATGAAGTCGAGGGCACTCATATATATATATATATATATATAATATATATATATATATATATACATTCTTGTGTATGAAAACCAAATAGACATGTCTAATAGATGAGCCGACATGATTTTTTGAGGATGGGTTGGCTTACTAGGCAGAGACCTTATTTATCCTTGTAAAATCTTGTTCTCTATCATTATTTGGAGATTTTTTCCAAGTAATAGCTCATTGGAAAGGTTAAATTATGCTCTACAAGACGATGTAGGCCTCATGGCGACATTTTGCCTCTAAGGTGGAGAAAAATATATTTTAATATGACTGGTTATTAATTAGTGCATAAATGGAGGACAATTATATTCTTCATGGATGGGCTTCTTCTTCATGCATGGCTTCATTTTGTTAGGCTTCTTCATCAAAGCTCATAGGCTCATAAATGTCATCAATAGCATCATATGCAGCATCTAGTCTTTCATCATCATCATGTAGTCATAGTGATGCTATGATATGTCATAATTTCCAAGGTAGTTTTCCAATCATGTTCATCAAGTGTGGCCCACATATGTCATCAAGGTCACTAATGGATTATAGATCATCAGGGGCATGATTGACACTTCTTGTCTTATACATGATTGAGCAGGTCATCCTGTGGTATCTTTCAGAATATTTGCCATCCTAGCCACTGCCATATTGACATCATTGTCAACCTTAATTAACAATCTCCCCCTTTGTCATTGATGGAAATATTCTTTCCCTTTCAAACATTCTCTCCCCCTTTGGCATCAATGGAAAATGGGTGCACAAGAACTCACCCTATCGAACTACTCCCCCTGTGATGCGAGATCTTAAGAATCTTCTTAGTGTGATGCTAGAGAGATAACCCCCATCTTTTGGAGAAGATGTTCAAATTATTCTTGAGGAAGGATTTTAGTGAAAATATCTGCAATATGTTCCTTAGTATTGATATATTCGAACTTGATGTTTTGTTCAGCCACCTATTCAAAGAGAAAATGATATTTTATTGGTATATGTTTGGTCTTTGAGTGCATGAATGGATTCTTTGAGAGACTGATGGCACTAGCGTTGTCATAATAGATGGTGATTGGCTATTTATTTTCTATGTTGACATGTTTCAAAGGCTTCATCCATAGTATCTGTGTAGAAAAATCTGCATCAGCTATATATTCGACTTCAGCGGTGGAAAGAGATATAGATGATTTTTTTTGCTGAGCAAAGATACTAGACACTCTCCCATGAAGAATGCTTTCCACTGGTACTTTTTTGATCATCCATTCTTCCAGCCAAATAAACATGACTCTCAATTAATGAATCAGGTTCTCACTCATTACTTTGTCTATCCAATTGAAAGCTGCTTTAAAGCATTCAATTATCAAGGTAAGCAATTGGTTTTCTTTCCAATGTCCAAAACAGATACTATGGCCCTGGTCATATGAATAGTGAGCATTAAAACCATGAATCTTCAATTTAATCTCACTTTATAATCGTCAATGTGAGACGTGCTAAGATCATGCTAGCTAAATCAAATGACAACAATTTATGAATGCAAAGAAACATTGTGTTAGTTTATAAGTAGAAACTAAGAGCTAAAAAAATCCGGGAACCATTTATCCCAACATCGCATCTATTAGGGCTTGTGAAGATGGTGCTTATCGTTGAAACTTTTGAGTGCATTCCCCTTAACTTGCCATGCAAGCCTATTCTGTAATCTCAACACATGCCCAGTAAAGTTTCATAGGTGCATAGCTATTTTGGAAGGCATACAAGGGTTTGGAAGGTTTTTGTGTTTGACAGATCCATTTGTACTCAATTCAATAATCTTGGCGATATATTTTGGGCAAACTGTGTTAGAGATACAGTGGGTGTAGTATCTGTCGTGAAGTCCTCTACATTTATAAAATTATTTTTTTCAATCAGCAAGAGTCCATTGATATTTTTTTCACTAAACTTAGGGTTTAAGTAAATGGAAAGACCTGAGGCACCTGCAAATGCTAAAACTCAATTTTATATTTTCCTTATAGAGTTGTTGGTTCATTGTAGATTGTAGATTTTCACTTGAATGAAAGTTGTTTTTTATTTCTTCAGATTTTTATTTTCAGTTTTTATGACTAAATAATTTGGCCTCCCAAAGAAGAAAGTTCATGCATTTTATTGATTGAATAATATCAAAGATAAGGGCATTCGAGATCAGGGTGTCTTTCCAGCCCAATATTTTAGGTTTAGCTTTAGTGATTAAGAGGCCGGATGCAAGATCTAGCATTGGGAATTCCTCTAATTGCACAACGCTGTAGAGAACATTTTATTAGTGCCTTCTTTCTTCCTGTTGGACCTAGGAATATTAATATTCTGAGTATTGTAGTGGGTGTTTAGAGCTTAAAGTTTTGGTTGATTTTCTATCACTACCGCTAGCAATTGATGTTAATAGCAATATATAATACATAATTGAGATATAATATATAATTGAGATGCTACTCTCCCAAAATCATTTTTGAGACTTCAACGTTCTCATAACAAATGCAGATAATCACATTGCCTTCTCAGCAAGCAATAGTTAGGTTACCAAACATCTCAGACTGAAACGTAAAAAGAGTAGGTGCATTTTTATGCTTATTTAATGGCATGATTTTAACAAAATATATATTGAAGATCTTTATATTCTCTTAATATAAATCAATGATGGTTTTTTTCTCTGAAAAATATAATTTATTTTAACAAAATATATGATGTAGTGCCATTTAACAAAATCTGTTTTCATAATTGAAATAAATTCGCCAATTTTTTAAAATCTCTTAAATAGATTGTACACACTTGAAGGAATTAATTTTTCGTCTATTTGATTTTGTCTCAACAAAGGTTTCTTTCTTCATTGTTCCAAAATTGTTTTTTATCCCATTAATTTTTCTGCATAGTACTAATTAAAGCCGCCATGATAGTAAATTTAAGATAATGGATGCAATTTTCCTATATAAGTATGAATTACTTCTTTATTTATTTTTTAATTTAAATGGTAATAGAATAAATCAAAATTTATTAGTATCTATTTTTTATACAAATTTTGGATATGAATATAAGGCACGGAGTTCTGATATAAATCTTATCAAATTTGAGATAAAATTCTTATAAAAAGAGAAGGTTTTATACATTGGTTAGTTTATTTCGTTTTAGTTTAATTTAAGATATTATTTTTTACTAAATCTTATAAAAATTTTGGGAAAATGAATATTACACTAAATGAAAAAGAGAAAATGAAGGAGAAAATAAGTTAAATGAATATTTAGAAGAAAGAGAAAGAATTTAAAATAAGTGAAAATAAAAAAATAATTTGAAATAATAGTGTAATAGGATGGAGAACGATTAAGCATCTAAAAATTACGGAATTGTTTGGATGATACTTATTGCTATAGAGAAGTATTTATAGCTTTTAAGACCACAAAGAAATGTCTCATTGGTTTGAGGCTTTGTGGGTCATTATCTCTTTGATGTCTTATAGGTATGCCGTGAGAGCTTGGAAGTTGGCTACTGGGAATCTTCATACTAGTGTTAGAACACACAAAGTAAGAGGTAATTAACTTGTTACATGTAGTTTGTGTTGGAAATAATAATCCCAACCACCACGATAAATAGCCTGATAGCTTCCATTCTTGTTAGATGTATTTTTGTAGGTTGTGTCTCTATTTGAAGATGGAAGGACTGAAGCCAGGCGTGAACCATTCTGAAACGCAACAAGGAATTTAAAGCAGTCAATGTACTTTGGTAAATATATATGGGCAAGCATTCATTTAGCGACTATTTTCCCACACTACAGAAACACCTGCATGATTTTGATCACACTCAAAAATAACATCAATGTAAAATTCATTTTGATAGGTTAGAGAGTAAGAGAGTTAGAGAAAAAGAGAGTGCAAGTCTGGAGAAAATGGTGGATCAAATTTTGATGGGTGCGTGAAATCAACGGTTACTGTGTTTTAATGTGTGTTATTCCGCGTAAGTGTAAATCACTGTAAAACCTTTGTTTAACATGGTGAATGAGCGGTAGTCTCATGTAAATGTATTTTCATGTTTAAGAACTCAATACTAAATTTTAGTGTGGTTCTCCAAACCTACTTTGTTATTTTTGTCGTGAGTGAATATTATTCATTAACTTTGTGAAATAGCTCCATGGTGCGAGATGGTAGTTGCGCGAAATTAGCTCCGTGGTGCGCGAAGCTAGCTTCGCAAAATCAACTCCGCAGCGCATGAAGCTAGCTGCGCGAAATCAACTACATGGTGCGCAAAGCTAGATGTGCGAAAGTAGCTTCGCAAGAGTCATAGCTCTCTGCCCCTCTGCGAAAATTAAATTTCCTAAATTTTTTCTAACATGGTATCGGAGCAGGTTAAATATTGTTAGTGTAAAAACATGTGTTAGTTGTGTGAAATCAGCTCCACGGTGCGCGAAGCTAGCTGCGCGAAAGTAGCTTCGCGAAAGTCATAGCTCTCTACCCCTTTGCAAAAATTAAATTTCCTAAATTTTTTCTAACATGGTATCATAGTGGGTAAAATATTGTTAGTGTAAAAGAAAGTGTTTTTACTAGCAGTAAGAATTATTTTGAGGGAAGATTATTTTTAGCATATTTACCAGCAGGTAGAAAGTTTTTTTTTTACGCTCAGAAATGGAAACAACAAGGAAAAGCTTGACTAATCCTCAAATACCTCCATTTGATGGAAAAAATTATGATTATTGGGCTATTACAATGAAGGCCCTGTTTTATTCTCAAGACATTTGAGATTTGGTGGAGAATGGTTTTCAAGAATGAGCAGATGCAACAGCATACAATGCCTTATCCAAACAAGAAAAAGATTTGTTAAGGGACAACAGGAAGAAGGATTCAAAAGCCCTGTTTTATATTTTCCAAGCAGTTCATGAAATTATTTTCCCAAGGGTTGCAATAGCAACGAAGTCCAAGCAAGCATGGGACACCCTCGAGACAACCTACCAAGGCATGGAAAAAGTTAAGACAATAAAGCTGCAAATGTTGAGGAGAGATTTTGAAACACTTTGTATGAAATAGTCTGAGAATATAGACTCGTTTTTTACACATGTAAGTGGGTGGTGGTTACTCAAATCAGGTCTCAGGGTGAGACACTTCAGGAAATAAGAATAGTTGAGAAAGTTTTGAGAAGTTTTCCAACAAGGTTTGAGGCCATTGTTGTGGCCATAAAATAAACAAATGAGCTCTCACAATTCTCAGGGGATGATCTTATTGCATCATTGATTTCTCATGAACATAGACTGAATAGAGCAGCAGGTTCCTCATTGGAGCATGCCTTCAAGACACAAGTATCATTTGGTAAAGGTCGAGGCAGAGGAAGATCATATGCTAGAGGAAGAGGAAGAACCCACACAAAGGTGGAAGAAGTAGCCCTTCAAGCTCAAATGGAGGAGTCAACAATCAAAATCTAAGTCAAGGCCCAAGCCAAAATCAAGAAAAAGGTCAGAGGTATGATAAATCTCAAGTTTAATGTCATTACTATAAGAAGTATGGTCATTATGCAAATGAATGTTGAAAGAAGCAATATGATATTAGTAACAAACCAAGTGTAAATTTCAAAAGAGAAATCAGAACCAGGATAACATGTTTTTGGCTTGTAATGTAGCACAAGAAAAATAGAGTGATATATGCTATCTAGATTCAGGGTGTACCAACCAAATGTCAGGAAACATAGAAATGTTTTCTAATCTAGATGAAAGTATGAAATCTGAAGTGACATTAGGGACTGATAGGAAAGTCTCTGTCATGGGAAAAGGAAGAGTTAATATCCTAAAAATAAGGGGGAGAATGTTAGGCCCCTATACTACTAGAGTAACCCCTTATTGTTATTAGTACAACCCACTTATTATATTGATGTACCCATGT